>PVLC010001002.1:128485-164145 GCA_004027655.1 Graphiurus murinus | reverse complement strand
AAAAAAAAAAAAAAAAAAAGAAAACACCAATCCATTCATTGTGACCTAATCGTCTCTTAAGAGGCCTCACCTCCTAAAATTGTTGCATTGGGAATTAAGTTTTCAACACAGGCCCATTTGGGGTACACAGTCAGACCATGGCAGTCCCCGAGAGTCTCCCTAAGAAACACAGCCCTGCTGACAGGTTGATTTTAGCCCACTTTGGGCTTCTTACTTGGACTAGGGAAAAATAATGAACTAGTGTCACTTGGAAGCCACCAAATTTGTGATCGTTTGCAGCAGCAATAGGAATCTAAAACACCAGGAGAAATTAGAGAAAAATTGGAGGAAATTCATGTGGCTGTGAAAAAAAGGCTGGATCTGGTCCAAATACCCTTTCTCCCACCTGGGAGCTTACCAGAAGGGCTCCAAAGGGTTGGGAGGAGAGGCAGGGAGCAGAGAGCAATGCTGGATTACTTGAGGGTCTAGTGAACCCTACTTTAAGGGCCCTGCAAAATAACAATGCCACAAAACGAGGCAAGAATTCCAACTTTGGTGAAGGTTCACAGCAATGTACTATCAACACCTCTAAAAGGGTGATATTTTGATTTTTGACCTACTTCTTACTTTTGTCTTCTATGATTTAGGACTCTGGAACATTTGGGATTACATGAAATGTGTAGGGACTCTGTTCAGACTTTGGTAGGGGCCAATCCACCAAAAGTAACCATCAGGCATGACTGAAAACAACAACAAAAAAACTGGATCAAAACACAGGACATAGTGGGGGGCCCTCTTTGGGGGCACATGTCCCTATAGACTTGTGGGTGGCTGGGAGGGCTTATGGTGGGACATTAAAGGAACATGACTGGGAGGTAAGAATGAATGATGTAGATGAATGAATGAATGAATGAATGAGGGAGGGGATGGCTTTTTCTCTGTGGTAGGTCTTGGTGTGATTCCGGGTCTTCCCTGGGGACTCTAACCCTTCCCATGTAGCCTAAACCACAGGAAATTCAGAGGCGGGTGGGGCTGCGTGGTCACAAATGAAAGTTGTCCCACTTCGGGTGCCGCCTGGAGCAGCGCTGTGGTCTAGTTCTGAGCCAGTGGGTGGGCAGGGCGGAAAGCTCCCACGGTCCCTCCACGGAGGGATGCTTGGCATTGGAGATGTGTGCACGCCGGGGGCCGCCGGGAGCCAGGCCATGCGGCGCCCCCAGCCTGTCGCCCTTGGGCCTGCACTCGAGGGTCTTAGGTTGCTCTACTTTTCATGTGGCGACTTTCAAAATCAGAATCCACTTGAAGTGGTTTGGGTTTTTCTTCTCCCAGCCTGCTGTTCGCTGTAGAGAAATACCTTCAAACACACACACACACACACACACACACACACACACACACACACACACGCACACACTCTGTGCCTGCCTGGCTCAATGCCTCTGTCCCTGAGCCTGTTTGCAGGAGCCAAAGATGCCCACCTACTGGGCCCAGCCCGGGCAAAGGTTTTCTGGTACCCCCATTTCCACTCCCCCGCTGCCCCCCAGCTCACACGTGCTGGAGAACAAGCCACCCCGGTTCAGGTGAAAGGAGCTAAGTGGAGGATTTGGAGACCTCATCGGGGGAAGAACATCCTTCTGATCCTGTATCCCCAGTTTGCTCTTGGGGTCTATGGGGAAGGCAGAGGGCGGTGCAGAGACCCTAACCCTTCAACACACATTTCCAGGCAGTACAGCCTTCTGCCCATCTCCCTGCTCTAGCTGGACACGCCACACCATGTCTCTCCCATCTTCTCCCATTTCTGACATATTTGAAAGAAAACATTGAGTCCTGTTGGCTGAGAAGGGAGAGAGGGGAGCAATCCGGGTCGATGTCTCAAGCCGTCTCCCACAGAGATGACACATCACGCTCCATTGCTTGATTTGGAGCGACTTACTGACCTTAGCCACAGAGAGGTGTATTGATAGTTCATTATCCATATCAGTGATCGATCTTTATCAATATCAACAGACCTGGGTGTGGGAAAGAAAAGAAGCGATCGAAAGGCTCATGATATTATTTTAGTGCTTTAGTTGCTCGCTGCCTGTGACTGTCAATTTGAATTTGATTGTGGAAGGCAGAGGGACTTTAGTTTGTAGCTAAGGGAGTTCCATCCAGAAAGTTCTCTGCAAAGTCCCAGAGCTTGCTGGGGACTCATTCCCACGGCGTCAAATGGCCTTACTGACGTGATGAGATTTTAAAGTATTTGCTATCTCAGGAGACTTCGAAATCTTATCAAATAGGAACCATATGGGTTATGGGCCTTTGGGGGTCTCTACTCCCCGCTTTTTGTAAGTGGAGAAGCAGGAATCCAGGGCCCTGATATGGTTTCCTCTTTGCGTTCACAAATTAGACTATGTGTGCACTTGGATGGGGAGGGTGGGCTGGGCCAGAGCCTCCGGGTCCACACTGCTTTGAGTGTCTTGGAGAATGATAGCAGGGGGAGGTCTCCTTCCCCACAGAAACCAGGCTGGCAAGAACTTTCTCCATCTTTTCTCTTACATTACCACTGCATATATTTCTCAAGAGATGATTGGACCCAAGAGTCTAAATCTAGATTTGGGATTTTTTTCCTCTGGAAGCCAGCCACTTCTTTTGGAAGCGATGACAGAACTATGACAATCCTTTCCTTCGGCAAATTTCCTGCAAAATGGAGGAGCAGAGAGCTGAGGGTTCTAGCTCCTTGGCTTTAGGAAGGGAAACTAAGGTCCAAAGACCAGGCCTGGGTGTCTCCAGGTCGCAGCCTCAGAAGAGAAGCTGGGAAGCCCAGGAGCCCATCTCTTCTACTCTTCTGCTTCCTCTTTTCTGGGCCACAAGTCCCAGCTTCCAGGCCTGCTGTGAACTTGGGAGTCTCAGGAAGTATGTCACACACACCCTCCCACTAGCTCAGGAGAGCAGAGAAGCAAGTCCCTGTGGCCTTCGGGCCAGTTCACAAGAGAACTTACACACTGGCCTGTTCGCTCTGGTGTAAGGTGAGCCTTCCTTTAACGCTGGCTCAGGGAGGCCCCTGCTTTCCAAAGGCTTCTCCCCACCCTTCTGTTTGACCACTTGGTCGTCCCTGAGCTTTGTGCTATGAGTCCCTAGAAACTAAACCTTCCCTGGTGCTGAGGAGAGGTGGCTTGGAGACCTGTGTGCTCCTGCAAAGATACAGGTGGGAGAACAGGATGGCTGGAAACCTCTCTCAGAACTCAGGTCTTCCTCTCATGGAAGAGCGCCTTTATGTCTTGAGAAGTTGCTGGGTAGCTTCATCTCCCAGCCCTCGCTCCTGGGCTTTGGATGTTACTAGTTACAAGTGTGTCCTTGCTCAGGGAGGTGACGTGCACCAAGAGGGACCTTTCTGGGGGACTTGCCTAGAAAATCGCAAGTAGGTCCAGAGAGACGTGAGCTGGGTGGCCCCTCCGCTTCCTTTGCTGGTGTGGCTGCCCCTCACCCCGCGCTGGGGCGATTTGCATGAGAGGAAGTCTGAGCGGCAGGGACAGCCCCAAGCCTTGAAGTCACAGGCCACAGAGAAGGAAGATGAGCCAAAACCAGCGTGATTATCACTCTGCTCCGACCCCTGAAGTTCACCGGGGTTTCAAAACGGCCACGTTCACCGTGACCTTATTTCTGCATGGGGAACCTCAGGATGTCATTATCACAACAAGATCTTAGATTTAAAAAAAAAAAAAAAAAAAAAAAAAAAAGCTAAAAGCCTGGTGACAAAACACGGGCGTTGGCTCATTTGGGATGGGAGCTGTGGTCCCCCCTCCACCCCCATCTTTGCCCCCATTTCCCAAGGAGAGGGAAGGAGATGAAAAGTTACCTTCATGGTGGAGACAGGCTCTGTGCCAAGGACACCCATCTTTAAACACAGAAGCAGGGCCAAGCGTGAGCCACTGGGTCAGCAGGCCAGAGAAGGAAGGTGCGGCTCCCTCTCTCTCTCTCTGTCTCTCTCTCTGTCTCTGTCTCTGTCTCTGTCTCTGTCTCTCTCTCTCTCTCTCTCTCTCTCTCTCTCTCAGCAGCCAAGGTGGAGAGCAGGAAGCACCGGGTGGCGCCTGTTCGAGGTCATTCCTTTGCTAAGCAGCCCCTAGGTCTGACCCGTGTTCTGGTCCAGCTGGGACTCTGACCTCCAGTCCATAAGCAGCAGCAGGTGTCTCGGGTGGTCAGCAGTGTCAACAAGCACTTGAGACTTGGTGTCCAATGTCCTACAGACCGCCAGCTTCAAAGAAATTAAGAGTTGCTTTCCACAAAGATTGGGGGGAGAAGTAGGCAGAACAACTCGAAACTGACTAGGATCCACCAAAAGGCCCAAGGGCCCTCATGTTCTTTTCCATTCCCTCACCCATGAGGGATCCTGCTTGAGTCGCATTTATCAGGACTAGACGGAGAAGTGCAGAAGATTGAAATGACTCGTCTAAGGTTACATGACTGCTAAGCAGAGGAGGAAACTCTCCAGCCCAGAGGAGTCCTAGGATACAACACGTGTGTGTGTGTGTGTGTGTGTGTGTGTGTGTGTGTGTGTGTGTGATTGACCAACAGTGCATTGGGGATTTCTTTCTCAAGACTGGGGTCTCCGTTGTAAATCAATGTCAAACTTGGTGTCCGACTCCCTGTTGTACTGGCTCCTGTATCTTTTGGCTTCTTTCAGCCAAGAATAAGGGTTAGTGAATTCTTCTAGTTATTTCCTCTTCACCCAGCCATGATGGCTCTTCTTCCTTAACCTTTAAGCAGCTCTACGCCTGTCCTCCTAGTGAGACGGTGGCACTGGGGCACCTGGGTGGAGAGGGGGCTGGCGGCTGCTCATGTGTGCGTGATCTAAATACACTTGCACGGTTGTCCTGCGAGGCGCGTGTCGTTATTACCATGCCCATTGGGCAGATGAGGGACTGGAGGTTGTGAGGTCAAGAAATAGGCTCAAGGTCACACAGGAAGGAACAGACGATTCAGGACACAGACTGGTCACTCCTCCAAGCCCGTGCCCCCACCTCCAGGCTGAGATAGCCATGTTTTTCCTGCCAGGAGGCTGCTATAGCTACCCGCAATTCCAGGAATAAGGGGACCCGATTTCTACCCCACACTGAGCACCTCACATCCTTACCCCATATCCCTGGAGGACACAGAGGATGGAAAAGGTCCCACTGGCGGACACTCTGTTTTTCTTGGGATAATTATTTGGCTCCAAACAGACAAGATATTAGGTCAAGCCGGTGTGTAGTGGCACACACCTCTAATCCCAGTACTTGGGAGGCAGAGACAGGAGGATCGCAGGTTCAAGGCCAGCCTTAGTGACTTAACAAGACCCTCAGAAACTTAGTGAGATCTTGTTTCAAAATAAAAAGGGCTGAGGTGTGTGTGTGTGTGTGTGTGTGTGTGTGTGTGTGTGTGTGTGTGTGTGGCTTGGAGGTAGAATGCCCTGGGTTCAATCCCCAGAATTTAAAAAAAAAAAAAAGTCAGGCGAGAGACCCAGCTCACCTCACGGAGAGGATGTGGCTAAGTGCTACCCAGAAAGTGCTGTTGGTGATGGGGGTTCTGTCTAGCAAGTACCACAAGACAGAGAGCCCGGGCAGGCCACCCTCACCCCACCCCCAGGTCCTGAGAGCGAGAGAGTAGAGAATTCCCCATCTCACCAGCCCTCATCTCCGCCTCCCAGTCTCCCAGGTGAAAAGAAAGCCTGTTCCCTAGGACGCTCCCCGCAGACCCTGTCCTGCTGCCTCACAGTGAGATCTGCCGGGCACACATTCAGAGCTCCTGACCTGTGTCGTCTACTAAGGTCTTGACATGACCCTACTGAAGTAGGGGTTCTTCTTAGTCTCGTTTGATAGGAGGGGAGGTAGGGACGCACAAAGCTGGAGCTCTTGATCACACCTGCCTACCTGCAGAGGCTGGGTCCCCCCATCCCTACTTACACTAGCCTCCTGGCCCTGGCCCTTTCTGTCCGCAGCCTGACTGACCCGCGATGACAATGATTTGAGCAAAACTAACCTCTGTGGTTTAAGGATCTGAGATGCTGAGGTCTCCTCGCCTCTCTTGACTAGACACAGCATCACATGGATAAGGGATTATTTCTTAGGGGAAGTTCCCAGTCCAGTGATAGAGGCAGGCTGGCAAATAATTATAGTAACTCATTCAACAACCACTTACTGAGAGACGCCATGTGCTCCATGCTGTGCTCTAACTCAGGAATGTACCAGTCCTCCAGGATCAAAGGGAACACATGTGTCTCCACCATGATCTCTGCAGATATTTCTGTCTCCTCCCTCCCTCCCTCCCTCTGGCCGTAGCAGCACCAGTAGCTTGCGCCATCCTCTAGCAAGGTGAGGATCGGGGTCTTGTTCAGTGCTACACCAGCCAAGTCCAACAGCCTGCTTCTCAATGGTAGTCGCTCAATAAATATTTACTAAGTGCCTTGGTTTATAAATGGATTCACACAGCCAACTCCACCACCCACCCCACCGTCCTTAATGTTTCCAGATGAAGAATCTGGCTGACATTTGGAAACCAAATTCTTACATAAGTTACAAAAGTTCAGGATCGCAGGTGCAGGGAAGATCTTGATGTGTAGAGCTAGTTCCAAAAAGACGACTTCAGTCCAACTGATCTATGTACCCCCATGTCATTTTTTCTCTCTTGCTAACTTCCTTCTCTCTCTCCATCTCTCTGACTTTACCATTGTGGACAGAAGGGCTCTTTGCTTCTTTGTTTTATTTGTTTGTTTTATATTTTATTGGGGATTGAATCCATTTTGGTGCCTTTGAGCTACATCCCCAGTCCTTTTTATTTTGAAATGAGGTCTTACTCAGTTGCTGAGAGGCTTGCTAAATGATTCATCTTGCCTCTTGGGGACCCACCCCTCTTCTCTGGTAGTAACCTGACCTTGTATTCTAAGCATATTACCAGCTTCTGTCTAAGAGTCACTGAGCTGAAGGTCAAGGTGGGAGACCCAGATGAAAGACAGGAGAGAAGAGGCTGAGAGGTTAACCACTATCATGACCAAAGATGGAAAAGTGAGACCCAGATGGAAACATTAAGAGAATTCAGAAGAAAGGGGCGGCTGGGGGGAGAGAGAGAGAGAGAGAAAATGTGTGTACAGAAGGGTGATATCCAGGATTAAAGTTCTATCTATCTACTATGACTTTCTGCCCAACACCTTACACTTGATGAATTTAGATTAAACGAGGGGAATATATTCTAATCAGCTGATCATTAGTGATAATGGGTCTTTAAAAAATAATGGTGCCTGCCATTTATGGGCTAGGTCCTTTGAATATATTATGCTCAAAGGCAGATAAGGAAACCCACAGAAGTAGAAAAAAAATGACTTGATCTTAAAACATTTCATTTTTTTAAGAGCTTCCTGAAGAGTTTATTTCAATGGAAGATCAAAGATTAGTCATAAGCAAATTCTGGTTCCCCAGCTTCCCTTCCTCAAAGTTTCCCCTTTCACTCTGCAAGTCTTTGAGCATCTCCTGAGACTTTGGTACTGAATGAAAATCTAAGAAGTGTGAGGTGGAGAGAACTTGTACTTGTTAAGCAGAAGGAGAGTACGTGTTCAAGATGTGAAGCCACAGATCAATGGGAAACTAAAAAAGGACTCAATTTCCCGGAAGTTAGTCCTCTGTATCAGGAAGACTCTTATTGTGCCTCAGGGCATTCAGAGAGGTCTTCCTGGAAGAAGAGGACTTAGCTTTCCCCCCAGAGAACAACAATGTCTTAACAGCAAAGCCAGGATGCTTTGTTCTGACACAGCAGAGGCAGGATTTGTGATAGAAATGGCTCAACCTCCGCGTTCAAACCCCGGCTCTCCTCTGTTCTCAGTTTAAAGTTTTGAGCAACCTCATTGATAAAATGGGCATGATTTAAAGGGGGGAAAAAACCCATACCAAAGCGTTGGCACCATCTCTGAGGCCACAGTGATTTTCAAGAGCAGACAGCGGGAGTTAGTGACATTTTCTTTGTCCTCTGGAGACAGAGGCACTCCTCCAGGTTCCAGGGCCAATGTTCACCACTAACTATGTGGCCTTCACTTCCTCTTCTGTCAACTGGACATGAGGGGCAAGAAGCTTGTAAGAACCTTTTCCTCCAGGGCTGCGCTCTGGACTTCTCCATCCAAATATGGCGGTTATGTCCCCTTTGCCCGCGAGCAGTCTTGCAGGCTATTGCCACATGCAAAGCTTACAATGCATGATTGGCTTTCAGGGATGAACCACACTTCCAGGTCCCAGAACCAACCTCGCAGGAGACCAGAGGGATGAAAAGGTTTGAGAGCACATAGATGTGGTCGGTGTGGAGCATGCTGTGTCTGAATGAAATTACCCAGTGCACGTTTTCCGACTCAGGAGTGGAGCCCCTGGAAACCAGGCGTTCCAGTGTTGGGCTTACAGGGAACAAGCTCCTAAGCATCTGCAAGTCAGTCATCGGGAAGAAGGGGAGTTGAGGGGACTCCCTGCAACCCCACTCTGAGCCCCAACACACAGCTAGCTTCAAAATCTGTGGTTTAGAATGTAGCACAGATGCTTTGACTAAGATTGGCATGAGGAAGAGAAAGAGCAGAATAAAGGGAAAGAGGCCCCTGGGCCCCACAAGGAGGAAATCGTGAGCTTGAAGAAACAAAGTTAGATTTCAGAGACGCGCTGCCAGAGCGCCGTCTCTTCAGGGAGGGTAATTCTGGTCCAAACCTCAAATACTCTTAAGCTTTCAGGGGAAAACATGGAAGGAGATAATGTCTTCTCCTAGGAATAGCCAGAGATAGAATCGAATCATATCTCCTAAGTGCCACTTAAATATTTCTAACTATATGCAGCCATTCTTCACCCCTGTCTCCACTCAGGAAAACTTCCTCCAGTTTGCAGATCAAGAAAACTAAGGTGAAGCTGGGTGCGGTGGCACACGCCCAGTAATCCCAGTACTTGGAAGGCTGAGACAAGAGGATCACAGGTTCAAAGACAGCCTCAGCAACTTAGTGAGATCCTGTTTCAAAATGAAAAATAAAATAGGGCAGAGGATGTAGCTCAGGGGCAGAAGGCCCCTGGCTTCAATTCCCAATACAATAAGAAAGAAAGAAATGAATAAAAATAAAAATAGGACTGGGGGTGTAACTCGAAGTTAGAATGCCTCTGGGTTCAACCTCTAGGAAAGAGAAAGAAAGAAAGAGAGAGAGAGAGGGAGGGAGGGAGGGAGGGAGGGAGGGAGGGAGGGAGGGAAGGAAGGAAGGAAGGAAGGAAGGAAGGAAGGAAGGAAGGAAGGAAGGAAGGAAGGAGAGAAAGTTGCACTGACTTAGTCAAGGCTCTTGGGTGCAGTTGTGTGATAAGTTATTCATTCTCTGGCCCCCTACATACACCAGGGCTGTAAGCTCCATGAGAGATAGTATCTACCTAGCTGGCTACCTGTTCCCAGGGGCAGGCCCATTTCCTGGCACACAGTAAGGACTTGGTAAATGTGTAAATGTGTGCTGATTTTTTTTTCTTCTTTTTTGTTACTGAAGATCAAACCCAGGGGCGTTCTACCTCTGAGCTATACCACCTCCCCTCAGCCCTATTTTATCTTTTCATTTTGAAGCAGGGTCTCGCTAAGTTGCTAAGGCTGCCCTCAAACCTGTGATCCTCCTTTACTTTGACTTGGACTATAGGTATCTAATTTGGTTACTCATTATTGTGCTTGAAACATACATGAAAAGGGAGCAAGATCTCACTTGGAGGTTCTTCAGAGACTGCCGTAATAATTTTTCTTCCCTCCTAAATGCCATTCATGGACCACCCTGTAGGGTGTTTTCTAGAATACCACCACTCAGAGAGGCTGGGGTGCAAGCTCACTCCCACGGGAGGAGGAGCTCTGGGTGTGACAGTCATGGAATCCTTCCCTAAGACATCAGGGAGAGCTGCCTGATTCTGCTCCAGGGGGAGAGTGAAGCAGTCAGGGCCCCTCTGCACACACTCCCCCACTTATCTGATTAGCAGTAGAGCAATGGGCACCTCTGGCCTGCCTTCACATACCAGAGCACCCTTCCCCAGGAGTGAAGGAACAGATGACATTTCTGCCCCAGGCCCTTGACCTAACAGATTTTGTCTTAAGGCTTTCTCCCCAGGTCCAGAGCATTTAGCCACAAAAATGTCCCAAAATATTCCTGTCCCAAGTCTCATGTCCTTAGTCCACATTTTCTATTGCTTTAGGCACGGAGCCCAGAGGTCTATTTTGGATGCAGCGTAAGGCTGCGAGTATTAGAGGGAGCGTGAGTTGTAGAGTGTGAGAGCGCCGGGCTGCAACTCCAGTTGATAGATACTGCAGGGGATCCTACAGCCCTGGCGCAGGGGCTCAGAGACCTCAGCTGCGAAGACACCTCTCCTGCTCAGCTGGAGGGACAATGACATCAAAGGACATCCCATCTAAATCTCCTGTTAACGTAACCGTAACTGGCACATAGTAGGAATGTGCAAAATGCCAGTTCCTGGCCCGGCCAGGAAGTGAGGGCCTGGGAGGAACTGAAGGAGCTGCTGAGCTCTCCTCGCCCCTCCCGGGAGAGAGAAGCGCTGCCACCCACGTTGGTGAAAGACATTTCCTGTCGCCAATCCAGAATGGCTCCTGGGAAGTCCACACCAACAGCTTTCAGAGAAGCAGAGTGCTGTGCGAACCCTCTTCTTTGCCGGGACGGGGAATGAGGAGAGCTCGCTGGGCTCCAGCAGAACTCGGGGCCAAGGGTGACGAATGGGAGTGTCCAAGAAATCTTCTTGCAGCCCAGACCCTGTCTCCTCATTCCTCGTTTGCCATGGGACCTTACTCCATGAACTCGTCACTCTGCAAAGCGCCCCCCCCCCAAAAAAAAACAAAAACTGGCCAGAAGTGGCTCCCCTGTAGCCAGTCCAGGGACGTGGGGCTTATCTCTTTGCAATGCCCCAACTCCTCTAATAGTCTGCTCTATGGAGCCCCCTTCCCCTACGCCTCCCAGGAGTGAGTGGGTGAAGACTCAGGTGCATCTGCGCCGGCTCATTCATTACCGAGCTCCTGTGCACCAGATCCCACGCTACACCTTGAAATAAGGTAGACACAGGGGAACCGCCCCAATTGCTGCACCTGCACCCCAAACCTTAGCCTAAGCCCCATTGTCTCTCTCCTGGACCATCAGAAACCTCTGCACCCTTTCCTTGATCCAAACACCATACTCTTGCCCAAGTCCTCATCCCAGAATGTCAATCCGGTCATGTCAGTCTCATGCCCACTATTTCCCACCCCGACGTTGCACTTTGCTAAACTGATCACTTTGTGTGTGTGTGTGTGTGTGGTTTTAGGGCTGGAATCCAAGGGACATTCTATCTTCAAGCTATATCCTCAGCCCTTTATTATTTTTTATTTTCAAATAAAGTCTTGCTAAGTTGCTGAGGCTGGCCTTGAACCTGAGATCCTCTGTCTCTGTCTCCCAGGAGATTACTTTTATTTTTTTCTAATTTGAGCTTATTCCAAGCAATCAGATCCATGAAGTCACAGCTTGGATGTCCACTCACACTTACACCAACATGAGTTCTTGAAAATCTTTACTAAAATGAAGAAAATGTATCCACATGATACCTAAGACCATGGGGGCACCCAAGCTACCGCCCTTGAAATCTCACTGGTCTCTGCCATGTGGGAAGGTGGTCAGCTTGTTTCCACTCAAGAGCTACTTACTGAGCTAGGACTGTGTACTAAGTGGCATTCTCAGGTTGGGATATAGTTTAAAAATGGCACAACTCCTAGCCAGACATGGTGGCATCTGCCTGTAATCCCAGTATTTGGGAAGGCTGAAGCAGGAGGATCACAGATTCTAGGCCAGCTTCAGCAACTTAGCGTAACCCTCAGCAAATTAGTGAGAACTTGTTTCAAAATTAAAATAAAATAGGGCCAGGAGTGTAGCTCAGAGGTAAAACACTCCTGAGTGTCAACCTCCAGTACCTAAATATCTCCAGACAGATAGATAGATAGATAGATAGATAGATAGATAGATAGATAGATAGATAGATAGATAAAATATCATAACTCCTGACCTCATAGTTATATCCTAGTGGTAAAACAATGAAAAAATAAATCGTGAATGGTGGCATGCCTGTAATCTCCAGTACTTGAGAGGCTGAGAAAGGAGTATTGCAGGTTTGAGGACATCCTCAATGACATAGTGAATATCTCAGTGACCTAGTGAGACCCTGTTTCAAAAAAATAAAAATAAAATAAAAAGGGCTGGGTGGAGTAGCTCAGAGATAGAATGACCCTGGGTTCCAGCCCTAGTAACACACACACACACACACACACACACACACACACACACACACACACACAGATCAAGGAGCCAAGTGGATGTAGGCTTGTATTGATGGGAGATATGAGAGAGAGAGAGAGAAATGAACCAGGGAAAACCAGCTGTAATAAGGTCTCTGCTCCCGTCCCAGCAGGTGAGCTGCCTCCTCTTGCAGGGTCATTGCAGAAAGCTCCCAAGTGCACCAAGCAGCCTCCTACCCCACCCTGACCTGCGCAGCTTTCCTTACCCTATCTGTCCCTTGCTATCTCACCTTGACTCTCCAGTCCATCTGAGCACCACTGCTCCGGTTCCTGTTCCTCAACCCCATGAAGATGAACTTCATTCTCCTCTGGGAACCTTGGGCCGTGTCTGAAGTTGCCCCTCTTGGGCCTGTTTTGGTCCTTTAGTTGTGTCATCCCAGTCCCTCCCCGGACCCTTCTCTGCTGAGCTGATGCCAACTTTGCTTCAGCTTCTGCACCAGCCACCCCAAACCTGGCATGGGGGACTGGACCATATCGTCCTTCACAGCCCAGCAGCCTGCTGGGGCCTCTGCGCTCCTCCCTGGAGGGTCTCAGCTGGTGCTCAGGGTCTGCGGGGCTCGTGGAGATGGGCAGGACGCCCAGCTCCTCCCCGTTATCATCTCACCATCTTTTGGACATTGTTGCCTCTTTAAAAAGCTAGAAATGAATGATCTGACAGAAAGGAGTCATTTAGAAAGGACGCGCCCTCCCCTAGTCTGTCCCACGGGAACAGGTGAAAACATAGAGGAAAGTCCGAGGAGATTCTCTCCCAAGTGGGCAGAGCAGGTGGCACGGCCCCACACCTGCCCTTTCTAAGGTGCTGTGGCTGTTCTTGAACCTGCAGCAAAGTGGTTTCTGAGACGTGGCCATCTTAACTCTGGTCACCTTAGCATCTCATGGCCAGGCTAAAGAAGCAGCTTCCTCTGAGCGCCCCCCCCCACAAGTCCCTGCCCTGAAGCCAGTGTCACCTCCTCTCTCTTGGGCTTTGAGATGTCTAGGACATGCCAGGTGGGGAGACCCAAGGGAGACGCATCACGTGGGCCAATCGGCCGCATCCCAGCCACGTGTTCCTGTGCTACCAGTCAGAGGCAGGGGCGGAGGCCATCACTCCAGCTCCCCTCACCCTAGAGACCCTCGGCACTGCCCTCTTCTCTGGGGACCCGAGTGTTCGTGTGCGAAGGTCCTTCCGTCCACTGAGTGACAACCTTATTTCCCTGCCATCATCTCACTTGTCCAGCACTGATTTACCGGGCACCTACTCGGATCCTCTTTTATTCTTGGCATATGGAGCTCACCTTCTGGGAGACGGGGCGGGAGAGCAGACAACAATCAAAACTTCCTAGTCTGTTTTCTAAAGCTGTAACCAAGAACCAAAGACCAGTCCTTTACAAAGAACAGAGGTGTGTTTAGTTCACAGATCTGGAAGTTTCCAGAACTTAGCACCGGCATCTGCTCAGCAGCTGGCTGAGTCCTGGCATGGCCTGGTGAGTCACAGCGAGACAGAGCAGGAGAAGAGCAGAGAGAGCTCACTTGATAACAGAACCACTCCGCTCCCTAATTAACCCGTTGATCCCATAGCGGATCCATCCAATCTGCCTCCCCAGGTGATGTGTGCGGGGATTTTCCTCTTGCAGCCTGGACCTGGTGGGTTCTGCGGCTCTCCCACGAGGAGGCAGGGCAGCTCGGAGGCTGGGTCCCCATCTCCTGCCCAGTCTCCCTGCCCAGGTGGAGTTGGCAGTGAGCCGGCTGTCCCACATCTGGGTCACCAGCAGGACAGAGACGCCTTGGGCTGGGCTGGGGCTTTGTGGGCATGATCCTCGCCTCTCTCTCGAGGGACAGAGGGTGTCTATTTAGATCACACAGGCGCGTTGTGTTCTTCACTCATGACTGCAGCTCTGCAAGGGCCTGACCTCTAAATTCCTCTTAAACCCAGGGGCATTGGCTCCTTGTTCTGTCCTCAGGGAATGCTGAGGGTCACGGATAGGGCTCGGGAAGGAGTCAGCACCTGGATGAGAAGGCCACAGGTAGCTGGCTTCCACCTGCTGTGGGCTGGCTCCACCACAGGGGAGAAGAGGAACAGGAAAGAAAAGAAAATGGGACTGAGCCAGCTGCACTGGTGCAAGCCTGTAATCCCACTTGGGAGGCTGAGACAGGAGGTCACAGGTTCAAGGACAGCCTCACCAATGTAGCAAGGCTCTCAGCAAGCCAGTGTTTCAAAAGGAAAAATAAAAAGTGCAGCTCCAAGGTAGAATGCCCCTGAGTTCAATCCTCAGTGCCATGCACACACAAAAAGAAAAGAAAAGAAAAAAGAGGAAGAGGAAGAGAAAAAGAAGATGGGATCAGACCCTGGAAAGCGCTCCCTGGAGCAGCACAGCAACAGTAAGTAGCTCTCCTGAAGTTGGGCAGCTGGAGCAGTACACAGTCATCCAGGAAGGCTGGCCTTCATCCCTCGTGGTGAGGTGTGCTTAGTACTCCACTGAGTAGCTGGTGTGAATTTTGTAATACTCTTATTGGTGCATTGTAATGACATTACAGTAAGCTTCAAAGTGATACACTCATATAGACATACATCACTCGGTGTATTTCCTTATGTCATCCCAACCTGCTCCCATGTTACGAAATTGGTCACCTCATTTGAACTCTCCCCATCCTTAAGCCTCCTCTCCACCCCTGACTTCCCTCTCTAATCCCCTTCTACTATAGTAGACCCAACAGCCTTTTCCGTATGAATTATTATTTCCTTAGATTAATTCTCTGGAAGAATGGAGCAAAGCATAAGACTTATATTTTTAATTTTTTTGATTGTGAAATAATTTTAGAGTCACAAGAAGTACCAAGAATAGTACAGAAAGGTCTCAGCGCCCTGCAATGATAAAACCTTATATAACCGCAGTACACCGGGAAGACCAGGAAATTGGCATTGGTACAATTTTATCAGCTAGAAGACAGAACTAATTTGGATTTCACCAGTTGGTATAGACACTGTTTTCTAGATGGTTTTTGTATAGTTTTATGACATTTTATCTCATCTATAGACCCACATAAGTACCAATGGGGATATTTTTTTCTTAAGACTTAAAAAGTGTGTTGTCAAAATTTCCTTGAGAAGCCGGGCATGGTGGCCCACACTTGTAATCCCAGCATTTGGGAGGCTGAGACCGGAGGATCTGGGTTCACAGCCAGCCTCAGCTACCTACTGAGGTCCTCTGCAACTTAGTGAGACCCTGTTTCAAAATAAAGAAATAAAGAATTAAAAAGTAGGACTGGGGGTATAGCTCGAAGGTAGAATTCCCCTGAGATCAATCCTCAGTACCGCAAAAAAAAAAAAAAAATTTTTCCTTGAGGCAGGTTGCTGGGAATCATATATCTAATGGTGACACCCATTGAGCACTGGGAAAAAAGATGTAGGAATCGGAGCCTGGAGCTCAGAAAGGATGGTCAGGCTACTGGGGGAACCTGGCTGCCCTAGCCCAGAGATCATGACCCAAAGATCATGAATAAAGCCTTGTGCTGGGAACTAGTGTCCCATTAGTCATTTCAAGGTCCACCCACGTACCCTCCCTTGGGTCCCCATTTGCAAGGCCGGTGGTCACCTGAATTCATGGGCAGGCAGTGCAAGGTAGCAGAGAGAACCCTGGGTCAAAGGAGCTGAATGCTAGTCCTGCAGATGCCTCTAGGTAACCCATCTGAAGTCCATTCTCACCTGTAAAATGAGAGGTGATGTGAACACGATCAGGAGAGGAGGAGGATCTGCCTGCACTACTTATCCCTCTCCTCATCCCACAGTTCATTAAGACCTCTCTCTAGCTTACAATGATATCTTGTAGCATCTATCATTTCTCATGCTAGGTACCATGGAAAGGTCCAGACACAGGTTTCTCCCCTTCCAAGTAGGATTACAGGAGCCTGTTACTATTCCTACTTCCAAAGGAAGAACTGAGTCACAGAAAACTAAAGCAAGTTGCCACCATCCCACAGCCTAGGGGAGACCATCTCTGTGATGAGAGTCTGCCTCTGCCAGCCAAGGAACTGCACTTTCCCTAACCCTGCACCACGTCTCTCTCCCAAATCAGTACAGACAGTAGAAGGTGATGTCTTCCCAGACCAAGGACTGCCCAGCAATGAAGGGTTTAGAAGTGACTGTCTGTGACCCCCAGCTAAAATGTCCAACAAGCTCTCAAGATGAGCTCCCAGGAACCTTCCGGCAGGGAAGCAAATTTGATATGGCTGTGCGGTGAATGCTCCCTAAATCTAAAGGCATGGGGATCAGTTCCAAATGGATTTTCTGGACGGATCTGGATTTTATTCATTCTGAAAAGAAGGCAGGTAGTGAATTTCCCTGCTGTCACTTGACACAGGAGGCAGCTGTCTCCCAAAACGAGCAGAGAATCTTCCAGTCACTTCTGATATCCATCCTCCACCTGCGCTCACAGACAGACTGCTACAGGTCAAGCTGGCCCTTGGACGTCACTTAAGACAAGGCAAAAATTAACCCTTCATGGACTGAAGTCAACCGCTGCCTTTCCAGAAGTGTTTTAAGTGTGTGTGTGTGTGTGTGTGTGTGTGTGTGTGTGTGTGTGTGTGTGTGTTAAGGCGTATTTGGAGGGATGTATACAGCAGTCCCCTGATTAGATACGAGATGCCAGAGACAATTTAGCTTTAGCTTGTTTAGAAAGACATTGTTCAGGAGACTCCAGCCTGCACCCGGGAGACAAGGAGCCAGCCTGACTCCTTGATCTTCTGAAGGCTTTGCGCAGTGAAATATTACAGCATTGCTTTGCACCACCATCGTGAGTGAGTTGACCTGGGGATTCCATTACTGGAATTTTCTTCCTAAAACAAAGAAGTTAGGCTTCGCTATATATCAGAGACAAGTTGACGAACTCAGAAAGGTCAGGCGAAATGATAAATGGTAGAGTTGGTATTTATGTTCCGAAACAAAAGGTTGGTCCATGTAGTTGATTTGGTGCACTTGGCAGCCAAGCAAGCTAAAGGGAAGGAAGGCGCTCGGCTTGGTGTGAAGGTGACAGCTGGGCAGAAAGTTCCTTAAGGATTATTCTCTCCGGGAGAGCAATCCAGCCACTAAGATTCTAGGCCAGTCAGAAAAAGCAGATAGTCAAGAGCCGCTGCATCATTCGACACAGCCGTGGGCAATGGCTTTTCCTTAAAGATACATGATAATCTCGAAAACGTTCATTGAATCCTTCCACCTGCAGCCATCAACCACGAGTAAGTAGTTGAAGCTACGACAAACATCGTCTATGCACAGAGATGTTGCTCGGAGTATTTTTAATAATGGTAAAAACTGGAAACAAATATTCAATAAAGTGGAAATGATTGGATAAAACAGAAGATGATGCTTGGTTGGAATGTTATGAAACCATGGAGTGGTGTTCACTAAGACAGCAATAACAAAGTAAAACATTGGTGCTGTTGTGTTAAGTGACGGGATCAGCATGTATTACTATATATATAGAGAGAGGGGAAAAAAGAACAAGAGAGTGTAATCACAGGAATATGTCTACATCCTTCAGTGGGAAATTCTTCCAAAAATATTAAGTAAGGTTATGGATAATTGTTTTCCTCTTTGTTCAACTTTTCTACACTTTCAACAAAGCTTATGGATTAATTTTAGAATGCAAATGCACATGATGCATTTTCTCTTTTAGACAATAAGAAAAGCAAAGTGGAGAGAGTTCTGTTTTGAAAGGCTTGCTCAGGCATTTTACAGGTGGCCCAACAACACTGAGAGGAGGGGCGCGTGACTGGAGTCAACCGTGTGCCATGGAGCCAGCCCCTCCGCAACTGACTTAGCTGGGGCTGGAGGAGCGGAAAATGAAGGAGAACCTCTAGGATTCCTTCTATGCTTACAACATAAAGAGATCTAAAATAACTGAACAAGCCTAGGTCCCAAAATCCAGGCGGTGGAGAGCTGCGTAGGGGAGAGCTGGAAATCAGCCCCTTCCTGAGATGATAGCAGGCGATCCACATTTCAAAGTCAAGGACAAAGAGATGCCGGGCAGAGAGGAAGCCCAGGGCTACCTGGTGCACGTGTGACCACTCCCCATACTCCCCTGCCGTGGAGACTGCAGAAAGGATTGTGCAGGAATCTCACTGCTAAAATGGGCAAGCAGTGTTGAAGAGAAGACCAATAGAAATATTTAAGTGAGCCCTGCTTGTGTCTTTGGGACAAAAAAAAAAAATGCAGAAGAAAAGCAAATTATGTTTTTGCATAGGTAAAAGATCCAGGGCTTAGTCAGTACCAAGGTGGGAAGAGGGGAAGGGAAAGTTCTAATGATCCTGGGTTTGGGGCTGAGATTTGCAAGGGTCGAGGGTGTTTGAAGGTCAGTCAGGAATGAGAGTGAAAAGGGGCATTCCATGAGCTTCTACTGGTGATAGTGCTCAGAGTGTCTGCCGCATGCTAAGACTTTCTATTGTCTCTTCTCATTGAATCCTCATGAAACACATGTAAGATTAACCAATTTCATTTATTTTTAAGTAGACTTTCTTTTATAAGGCAGTTTTAGGTTCTCAGCAAAATCGAGGGAAAAGAACAAAGTTCCCATAAAACACCCTCCCCTCCTCGCTACCATAGGTTTTATTTTTATACCTCCTTCCATAGATGACAAAACTGAAACTTAGCAAGTTTAAATAACATTCCCATGAAGGTACAGACAGAATCGAAACCATACTGTTGACACAGGTTTATAGCATCAGCCCATTGACCGAATTAACAAGTTTTTAGATAGCTATGAACTGAGAATGGTTTTTACATTTTGAAATGGTTGGAGTGAAAAAAAGGATATTTTTGTGACACATGAAAAGTATGCAAAATTCAAATGTTTCTCTAAATAAAGTTTGAGACCTCTATAAATAAAGTTTTATTTGGACTTGGTCATAGGCATTCTTTTGCTTCTGTCTGTGGCTACTTCCAGGCTACAAAGACAGAATTGAGTCGTTGTCACATTGACTATGTGGCCTGTAAATTCTAAAATGTTCACTCTTTGGCCTGTTACACAACAACTTTGCCAACTCAGCTTTGTAGAAACATAGCGATCTCATTTACTGTTTCTTTCCAATAGTGTTGGACTTAAGCAGACCAGAATAGCAGAGACCAGAAAGTTTTCAAAGGATGCTGTTTTAGGGGGCAATTCTTGGTTCTCCTTTAGATCCAAACAACTCATTTTATAGGTTGTATCAAGTTAAGCATCTGTGAACTACTTCCTTTGAAGAAAGGGTTCCTTTGCTAAACACACACACACACACACACACACACACACACACACACACACACGAGCACAACTTTAAATATTAAGGCTTTTCTCATAGAAAAAAAAAAAAAGAATATTCATGATGAAGGGGATAGCTAAACCCCTGCAGACTGGAAAATAGATACATGGTCACAGTCTATATTTCATTAAAGAATGACTGTGGGTTTACAGGTATGGTGGCACACATCTGTAAACCCAGTATTCAGGAGTCTGAGACAGGAGGATTGCAGGTTTGAAGCCAGTCTTAGCAACTTAGTGAGACTCTCTGCACCCTAGCAAGACCCTGTTTCAAAACAACAAAATTTTAAAAAGGGGGGGTGGTTGGGGGTATAGCTCAGAGATAAGATGCCCCTGGGTTTGATCCCCAGTACCACCAAAATTTTTTTAAAAAAGAAAGATAATGTACAAAAGTGCCTGACTAGAGCTGGGTAAATAACGCCATTCAGCCTGAGAAATGCAAGGTTGAACGAGGTGCTGGAAATCATTATATTCTAATGATGATTATGATAATAACGGCTATGATGGGTATTGCTGGTACAGTCATAACATTATTCCAGAGAGAGAGCGAGGGTCACTCATCATCCTTTTCTTAGACTGTCCCAGTTTTAGCACTGAAAGTTCCCAAGCTCCAAGTCCTAGGCAACCCGGGATGGTTGATCTCCCTACTAAAGCTGGGTCAAGCTTGCAAGCTGCAGGAGGTGAGCCGGGACCCCAAGCTGGCGGACTCAACATGGAACGGGGTTTCTTAAACCTGTTTAAGTTTATTATTTGGTGGATACAACTGGCAGGCCTGCTGGATGGGATCCCAGATTCTCTATAAATAGACAGGAAATGCTCAGAAACCTCAGACCTGGTGCTCATCATCAGTGAGTTATGTGCTTTAACAATCTTAGCGCTTACAAGTCCAGTCTCCCCCGAGTACCAGAATGAGGACTGATTCTCACCCGGGAAAGAAGTGCAGCCCCCGACACGAGATTAGCAATTGCGCAATGTTGAAGTTCAAGAAATCGTGGTGGGTTTTTTTTTCAGACTCATTTTCTCATTCTGGCAAGTGCTAAAAAAGTGAGCTGATTCTCTGCAGCTTCTCAGGGACCTGGAGAGAGCTGAAATGTCAAGTGGTTCATGTAACTCTTCCTAGTCCTTTCAGATCGCCTTAAACATGTAAGCATGGGCATTACCATGGGGAGTTTGAACACAAGCCCTCTTATCTTTGGATAACCTCCTCTGCAGGGTTAATGGACCCCTGAGAAGTAATTGTTTGAAGGGCCAGGCACCAGAGCCAGAAGGGAAGAGGGACCCAGGAGCCCTGGGTTGAGAGAGAGCTTCCCAAGCAAGGAAGTATGTATGGGACACAAATACTGGTCAGAGAAGTGACAACCATGCCTTAGGAAATGGCAGCCACATCATGATCCTAATTTCTTGCAAACTGAAAATAAAGGGAGGAGATGGTGCTGGGAACTGGTGAATGCAGTTTAATGTCAAAAACTAGGCCAGATATTGAGGGAAAAAATCAGTCCCTCAGGGACTTGCAATTTTTTAAATTAATTTATCTAACTTTTATTAAGTACCTGCTTAGTGTCACAGAAACCATTGGGTTATGGACATGCAGAATATAACACCGTGGCAAAGACAGACCAAACACAACTTAAAGCAACTGCAGGTTGTAAATGATCTCTATAAGGGAGGGAAGGAAGGAGAGAGTAAGGAAGAGAAGAAAGTGGGAATGAGAGAGGAAGAGAAGGGAAAAACAGAATAACAAGGAGGCCAATTATATAAGAAACAGGGAAGACATCTCCAAAGAGATTTGTTGTTGTTGTTTTTTTTAAGTTGAGCCCAAAAGAATAAGAAAGAGGTAGTCACCTTAAAACATATTTGGGGGTAGAGTAAATAAACATATTTATATTTTTAAAATTTTTTTCTTCCCAAACTCAGTGTATTATGTACCTAATGATAAATGACTAATATAACTGACTTTCTTTAGACACAATTTTATTAACTTGACCACTCAAGTTATTTATTTTATTTTATTTGTGGTACTGGGAATCAAACCCAGGGGCATTCTATCCTTGAGCTACACCTCCAATCTATTTTTTTTTTAATTTTTACTTTGAAATAGGGTCTCCCTAGGTTGATGAGAGTCTTACTACTTGTTTGAGGCTGTCCTGACACTTGTGATCCTCCTGTCTCAGCCTCCCAAGGACTGGGATTACAGGCAGGTGCCACCATGCCCAGCTGTGATTTATCTTAATAGAAACATTCATCTTATGAAACCTTATGTTTTTATTGTTGTTGTTGTTTGGCGTTAGTTGCAGCCAATCTGAGCAAGAAATACAGGGCAGTATCAAATCACGTTCCCAGAGCTAAAACTCTTGCTTCAGACAGCAGCATGCATGATGCCCGACTGAATGAAATCAGAACTTTTCTCTTTTTTTTTTTTTTAAGTGAAAATGAGATGAGAAGGATTGGAGAAGGAGCCAAATGATAGTTACGTTAATCTTCAGGGGAGGGAAAACATCATGTCAGAATATGTAAACCAGATCAGCCCAGCCCATGTTACAATTCTGCAGAGGGAATTAGATTGCGATGGAAAAACAAGCCTCTGATTAGGAAAGGATTTGCCTGTGTAGAAGAATCTGGAACATCGCTCTATTAAAAAATACTTGTAAAACCAAGGGAATCATGTAAAAAATTAGAGAGCTGAACGAAGTGGGAGAAGTTGGGCTGTCGGAAATAGAGTTATTATTTCAGACACAGTATCATATTAGTCAGACCGCGAGGAAGAGAAAATTGCTTTGAATTCCAAAAAGCAATATTTATGATCAGGTAGTGTCGTTTAAATTCTCAGTGGTTCTCTTAACCCTTTATATGTGCTCTGCTCGTCTAAACCTTAAGTAGTTAACTTAAAAAAAAAAAAGCAACCCCAGTATATCTGGCATGCAGCATATTCATTTTGTGATCCAAATAAAATGAATTAATAACAAAATTAATCTAGACATGGGGGCAGAATACAGCATCTTCCAGGTTTATTAAGGACAGATTAAAAAAAAATGCCACGTAACAGGAGACACTTAGATTAGCGAAAAATCGGTCCAAAACTGGGTGGATAAAACAAAAACTATTGGGAAAAGCTTTCAGAAGGAAACACAACAAAAGAGTCTTAGCTTATTTCAGAGCATGTTACAGGCAGCTGCTATGTTCTCAGTACAATCATTTTAGCAAATGAATGCTTGGTTTGGGTGTGTGATAACAGTATCCCCCTCTTCCACTTTTTAAATTACATATTTCTGTTGCAAACACACATAGGAGTTAGTTAAGGAGAGTACAAATACATTTTTTTTTCCTTCTTAACCAATAAAGGCTTTCAGGGAGATGGCTTTGTTCAGGCTGCAGCTAGTGAGGGTGGGTCGTTAGGATGGCTAAGCGGTTTGCAAATGGCCACCCTGTACTTCCAGTGGGGAAGAGATGCCTCGGGGAACATTTGCACATTTGGAACATTTGGGACTGCCTGGGCCAAACCCCCCTCCTCTGCTCCCCGATGCCAGTTCACCAAGTGCCTGATTTCACAAAGCTCAGCAAAGAGGAGTCAGTTACTGAATTGGGCTGGATGCAGCCAGGTGAGACGGACGGAGGGGAAAGTGAGGTTTGCATGATATACATCCGCAAAGAGAAGCGGCCCTGACTTCTCTACGGGGCTGGAGCCCCGGCCACCTCCTTTCACCACTGGAATGCCAGTAATTCCAAGACAGCTTTTTTTCCTCCTTAAACTGTTCTCTTTTTGACCCACTTTCTGGATCTTGAACCATATGCAGGTTCCTGCGTTCCTGCTTGCAGACTCACGCCTGCTGTTAACTCTCTGGGCCTTAGCCTTTCTTCTTCTTAATCCTGCAGGCACTTGAAATGTCACCATCTTGGGGAGACCTTCCCTGATCAACCTGTTGCAAAGAGTGTCCCTCTCTCCCTTCTCCCCTGGGGTTCATTTTCTAGCTCAATGTTGTCATTTATTTTCTCCATAGCACTTGTCAGTAGCTGATGTTTTCTTGTTTATCAATTGAGATTTTTGTTTGTTTGTTTGTTTACTTTGTCTCCTGTCTGCAGAATGAGAGTCCCATAGAGCAGGGGGCTACCTGAGAACCTAAAACAGACCCTGGCACAGAGCCAACAGTCAAAATGATTAAAAGTAGATGGAAAGTTACTGAAAAGATGGGTGAGTGGGTGGATGGATGGATGAACAGATGGAAGGATGAGAAAATGGATGGATGGATGGATGGATGAGCAGATGGATGGACACAAAGAATTTCCAATTAGAGTGACTTTTACTCATGCACATTTTTGGGGGGAGTAAAATTCAGATGTCAAATTTTTAGATTCAATTCAAGTGGACCCTGGATATTTCTCCATATGTAAATGGCACAACTGATAGATATGATACCTAATGAAATCTACTTAAAGCTTAATGTGTTTCTTGTTGGTTTTCTGTTCCTTTTCTCACTAACAGCAAGTTAAAGACAATATTGAAATATTTAAATATATCTCCAAAACAAAACAACCTACCAAACTAAACCAGCCATAACAAATGGATACAAATTCTGTTTTACAGAGCTCTTTGTATGGGTATCTATGTGAGGGGTCCATGTGTTTTTCAAAATCAAAGCCCATGAGATCAGACAGAAGGCCAGTTGGTAGGGATGGTAAAAATTTCTGGGATGAGGCATATGTTCAAACAATGGTTTGGTAAAAATTTGTAGGATGAGGCATTTATCAGACAGATAAATGACAACTCTTTTTAATAATCTACCAAGCCCAAAGAAGTCATTCATGATCTAGTATAAATACTTCTAGGGGAGTACCTCCTTGTGTTTCAGCAAACAGAGGGGAAGGGGTTTTTATTCAGGTAGAAGAAGGGGAAGACTTTGCTTGGAGAGACCTCAAGGGGCAGTGAAGACTTGGTAGATATCCAAGTAAAAGGAGCCTTTTCAAAATGGCACCAGAGGTACAGATAGCAAGGAAGAAGGGCAGGAGATATGAGAAAAGAGGGTACCCAAGAGCAATCTGGCACATTTTGACAAGATGAATGGATGGAGGGATGCACACAAAGATTTTCCCACTGGAGTAACTTTTACTCATGGGCAATTTTCTTGGGTAAAGTACAAATGTGTAGACACATCTGAAAGTTCTCAAGTTTATTCTGTGTGACCAGACCAACGATGTAGGGTGACACGGTTTGCTAAGGACTTTACCAGTTTTAGCATGGACAGTCCAATATCCCAGGAAACCCTCATTCCTGAGTAAACCAGGATGGTCAGCAACATTGCTTAAGAGTGACCGGACGTCTCTCATTGTTTGCATATGAAGTAGGAGCATTAGGTATCCAGCATGGCAGAATTGGGGAAGAATGGAGAAAGAATCTGGTAGAAAGGGGTTACAATATCAGGAGCTGCAGACCCAGTGAGCCTGATTGAACTTTTTCCCTTTTTGGTAGGACCCCGGATGTGGACACAGCCTTGGTCAGAGTGGCAAGCCACAGCAGTATTGTGACCAAGACAGTGACCATGTGAAGCTGGGTCTAGAAAGGTGTTCAGATCTCCTAGCTGGTGGCCAGTGGGGTCAGGGCAACAGGATGTGGCAGTGTGGACTTACGTCTCTGCTGGGTTCCCTTCAAGCTCTCACTTTCCTTGGTGGCCACCTCACCACGTGCTCAGCATCAACAAGTGCAGACCCACACAGGGGCCTGAGGGGGAGGAATGAACGGCCGGGGCTGAGCTCTGGTCTGACCTCCTGCCTACCGTGGCAGCCAGATTTAGCAAACAAAAATATAAGCCACCCAGTTAAATTTGAATTTCAAATAAACAACGGACTCCTTTTTTGCATAAATATACCCTAGACTGCATAGGACATACTTATACTTAAAAAAAAAAAAAAAAAAGATGTTGCTTATCTGAAATTCAAATGAAATTGAGTGCCCTATATTTTAATCTGGTAACACCATTCCATTTCCAGAGACTCGTTCTGCCTCCCACGTCACACCTCCCTGAAGACTTTAGGCCCAGATACTATACAAAAACATCTTGTCCACAATGGCACTCAGTGGGCCCCAAATCAGCCCCAAACCAGAGTGGACTATGGTATTCCTGTCTCCATGCGATACAAGGGGAATTTATAAAAGAAAAGCAGCAGATGTCTCCTTCCAAGAGGATAGAGAAGACACAAGACTTCCATGGTGGCCTCTCTTCCAACCAGGGATAGCTTGAATTCTGGGAGAAGCTGGTATGGCGCTACAAAGCAGACCTGGGGATGCTGAACTTTGTCCAAGGGACCAGAGCTCTGTAGGTCACCTGTCCCAGGTGACTCTACAAAGAAAGAGCCTCAGGAGTTACAGCTGAGATCTTTTGGTGAGGACCGTGGTTAGGTCAAAGCCAAGAATCCCAGAACCTCATTTATAGCCAGGAGCAGGAAATAAATGGGAGGGAAATCCAAAACGTCAGAAGGTGATAAGAACAAGGTCAGTGGACAGCTAAGACAAGAGGAACATCCCGAGTCTAGACTCTCACGCTCACCACAAGGGACTGCTCAGCCCAAAGTAATGGGAACATGAGGCCAACCAGTGGTTCTTAAGTGGGACCAATTTTGCCCTCCAGGAGATGTTTGGCAATGCCTGGAAACATTTCGAAGCTGTGACAAGAGAGTGGGGTGCTGCTGCTGGTGACCAGGGGGAAGAGACCAGGGAGGATGCCCAGGAGAATCACAGTGCCCAGCCCGGATGCCAGCAGTGTTGAGGCTCAGAGACTCTTGGATTCATTCAACAGTCTGAGAAGACCAGCACTCTTTCTTATGCGCGGCTTCTGAGTGAGAATTAGCTACCTGGAGATTCTAGGTCCCTTACTCTGAAAGGCCAGGAGATGTGTGAACGAGAACAAGTTCTACACCAGAAGGACCCCCATGAACAGCGAGGAAGGACAGAGGGTGAGAATCCTCTGACCAGCCATTCCCAGCGGTTATTTGCCAAAGTGTATATGCTTTAGTAGCCAATTACAGCAGAGATTTACAGAGTGGAATTACAATTTCATTTAAGTAGGACCCAAACTGTTCCTTCCTGAGCCACCAACAAACTCTACAGGGCTTTAATGTGACCTAAGACAAAGTCAGCTAATAGAGCCGGGTGTTAATGGGTGCCTGGGATTTATGCTTTAATTGTTTCTGCGCGGCTCCCGGTCTCGGGGAGGTATTTGTCTTGGTACGTGGACACCAACAGCGTGCCATAACATTACACACAGGATTATGAGGGGTGTTTTTAATTATTATTTCATCTGTAATTATAGGCGAGTACCGTTTATTATTTAGAAATCCTTGAAAACATTTTAATTGAAATGGTCAGTGACCTTTCACTGACCCTGTCTAAGATATACTCTGGGAATCAAACCATGTTCCGCGATTGGGTTAATAAGGAGGGTCCTGTCCAAGAAACCAACTCATATGCATTATTTAAAATTTTGGATTTAAGGAGTTTTTTTTTTTTTTTTCAAGATTTATGGCACAGTTGAAATGAGGTCAAGTGGAAGCACTAAAGAATTTAATTAGAAATGTCCTCGCGTGCTCCCTATCGCTGTAAACCTCGCACAGGTTGTCCCTGGAGGGCCTGGATTCCTCTGCACTGGAGATGGCATGCACTTATTTTTTTTTAACTCCTAATAAGAAGGAGCTATGATCCGCTGCCCTCTGTGGGGAGTACTGGGGACCCGGGTAATGGGGCAAGAGGGGTGAGGAGGAGCGGGAGAAGCCACTCAGAGAGCAAAGAAACAGACCAGGGCTTCTTATCTAGCCTAAAAGGCTGGCCTTGGACAGATACTCGTCACTTTCTTCCCGACATTTCCTGAGCCCTTTCTGTGTCTCAGTGTCGTGCAAGGGGCTGGGACCTCAGAGGTAGTGTTGTGCAGATCTTCCGGAAGAATGGGGTATACAGAAGGACCGGAGAACACCAGCGTTGTCACTTAATACTAGACGATGCATAGGACTTGGTGGAGCCAAAAGGCAGGGGTGTTTGGCTCATGCGGGAGCTCAACTGGAGGACTTCCCCAGGATGGGGGTTCTGAGGGATGCAGAGGAATTCACCCCAGTGCATTTGGAGGAGGAAGAGGGAGGGGAAGGAAACTCCAGGACACAGCCTCTGCCGAAGCACAAACATCAACTAGGATGGCTCATCAGAGCTCCACGGTGTTCATGCTTTGCTCTGTAACTGGGAGGGACCGTCTTTGGAGAGGGGTGAGATTTGGCCAGTGACGGGAGATGGGAGTTGGTACTTCTTGCCCCTCCTGGAGTTCCTGAGTTCCATCATTGGGAATAAGTGAAGCAAGACAACCATCACAGCCATTTATGCTGCAGATCCAGTTAGTGTGTGCCTGGGGTGCTGGGCATTTTGCTCCATCCTTTTTAATGCCAATAACAACCCTTGCCAGGCAAGCACTTTCAGAGTTGAGCTTAAAATTCATACCACAGAAATGAAGACTTTCCAGCTTCACTAAGTAGACAAATTCCTCTTACTATTCCCCTACGCACATTCAGGCAGTTTTTTATATGAAAAATAGCTGGAGGTAAATCAACCCCTCCCCCCCCACACAGTTAGAGTAGCCATGCCTGGCTCACATTTGAAAGGTCTTTATGTTCTCTAGATACTGTATATGCATGCCTTCTCTCCTGGGCTTGGAGTCCCATGAGCCAAACATCCCCCAGAGAAAGCGAAATAGAGGTAAACTATCATTTGCTTTGAGGACTTTCCAGGAGCATCCTGAAGTAAACTTTACATATGATGACATGTATCAGTTAGTTTTGGCCGCATGCTGCATAACAAACTAATGCCTTAAAGCAGCTATCACTAGAATGGCTCTTACATTTATCTGTAGGCTGAGGGTGTGCTGATTCAGGTTGGCTTAGCTCCAGGCTATGGATTGGGTCTGAGGCTACTCTATGGTTCTCTTATCTTCCTCGGACTAGTGGTGCTGGGGGTGGAGGGGGGATTTTGAGTTCTTGGTTCTTGGTGAATGGCCAGAGTGTAAAAGGACACGTCGAGGAATGCAAAAGCATCCCACGCCCCTGCTTGTCTCCCTGCTCATGTCCCATTGCAAAATAAGTCACATTGTCACGCTCATAAAGTGAATCGGGTGCCTGAGTCCTGCCATACCCACCTCAGTCCACTCTGGCTTGGGCACTGGGTGGAGTGCATAGCTGGGGGCTGTAGCAGCTGACTCTTTTCTGAGAAATCTAAGATCAGGAGATGCCAGCCCCTGTTTCATGCCAGGACAAAGATATTTGCTTGTCCTGTTTGTATGCCCCAGCCTGAGAAATACAATTTTTAGTTTCTTCTATGGGAGGGTCCTAAAGCAGACTTTTGCAAAAATGGGTTGCTTTTATGGATGAATTTAGCTCCTATTGCGTTTGAAAAATAAATGCGCACTAAAAGTAATTAAAGCATGTTGGTTCATGAATAATACACTATTTTACAACTATTTGCTGAGCATAATGAGACAAGCTACTAAATTGACAATGAACACTCTATTATGTGATTGCCAACTGTTTTATAAGATATTGAACATATTCATTCCTTCCGTCATCATGTGTATTATCAGCTATTGCCTTTTAATAAATTAATTTCCCAGACATCTCTGGGGCCTTTGTTTGTAATCTGGCCGAGGGCAAAAGTGAAATTAATTGTGTGGTCTGTACTAAACTACCAATTCTTAGTGGTCCATAAATAAGTCTCTCAATGAACAGTCCTGTGGAAATACTATGTGTGGCCCCCAAGTGTAAAGGGAGATTCGCCTTCAGCCAAGGTCAACGTGGAAAGAGCCACTGGGACCTTAAAAACTCACTAAACTGAACTTGAGAGGGAGGGAGGGAAGGAAGGAGGGTGAGGGAGCAGGGTGGGAATTGGGGAAGGGGTCAAATGAAAAATGTGTGCACATATGTCGTTATCAATTTGTACCTAACAAAGATGTATGCTTACAATGCACAAATTATTACAATAAAAAAATAAATATCTATGAGAAAAAAAATAAAGAGATTATTTTCCCAGGAAAGTGTTTAGAGACTGGGGCAGATCTGTGATCAGTTGCTTAAAATACTTCATGAAAGCAAAACTCGATGTTGGATCTTACTCTATTCCATATACTTAGTCTAGAATCTTCTTGTCTGTCTTCAAATGCCAATGTTGCCTTGGATGGGGAGTTTCATTGGCATTCCTGTTCCTTGCAGAGAGGCAGAGCGGGCTCCTCTTTTCTGTGATCCCACAGTACTGGCACTTACCCCTACCAAGATATTATCACCACACATATTCATTACTTCAGTGACCCCAGAGGCACAGCTCTTTAAGGCCATGTGTGGAGTCCACTGTAACGTTGCCCACTGTAGTTGATCATTTTATGGGTCTGCTTCCTGTCTCTAATCTGAGCTCCAGGACTAACTCAATGGATTTTCTTCTCTGTATTTCAGGGTGTTAAGCAAGTACAATGTTAAGAGGTGCTTAGTGATTGTTTGTTGAGTGAATACATGGCCCATCTTCTATATTGACTTTCCCATTATTTAGCTAAAGATCATTTTTCATTGCATGAAAAACCTGCAATAAAGGTCTGCCCTTATGGCAATACTTTTCTAACTGTTGCTAAACTGGCGTATTATTTCTGGGACTTCTGCCATGTCTAATCTTATCAAATACAGGGATCAATTTGGAGGGAAAGATCAGCCACAGGGTGTCATGCAGTACAAGAGCCCTAGCCATACATTGACCTGGATATGTTGATTTTTAATTGTTTGTCCTGTAATCAAACCTCATGCAATGCCCATGTGCTTGGGTGCCTAGTGGAGTGGACTTAAGCCTGAAATTTTCCCCTAACATTGGGTTAAGGATAATTATACAGCCTTCTCAATTAACATCCCCATGATCTTGATTGGAATTTGAGGTTATACGAGGACTCCAAGTTTCTTTCTTTACACAAAAGGGAAATTTTTGGGTCAATTACGGTACATCCAAATACTGGAATATGAGGCTGGTACTCTAAAAAATGGAGTTAATAACATGGGGACATTCTTGTACAAATTTTTTAAAGTACAGAAGTGTTTAAAGTAAGTGTGGGGCTAAAAATAAATCATGCCTATATTCCTATCTTCCTAAATTCACATCTTGCAAACACAGCATCTCAGTAGAGCATAGTATATATATTTTTGTATTATGTGTGTTGCCTACTTAGTTATCTTACCACCTTTATTAGACTTTCCTGATTTCTTCCTTTTGCAATATAACCATTCCTTTTATTGATGGGTTGGGTGGGCCAATAAATAGACAGATAGGCAAGCAGATACCTGATAACTAGATAGTTGATAATACACAGCTGAGAGAAAATCACGCTAGAATGCAATGAGCCAGGACTCTTCCTTCTCTGCTTGGTGCTGAGACCAGTGCATTCTGCTTTGTTACAGGAGTCACTTTACTTCCCCTCCCTTCTGCATTCAGAATCTGGACAATATTCTTGACAGGACTTCCTTCAAGTTTATATCTGATGTTATTTTAACAAATAAAATGTTGCTGGGCGTGGTAGCCCACGCTTGTAATCCCAGTACTTGGGAGGCTGAGGCCAGAGGATCTGGGTTCTCGGCCAGCCTCAGCTACTTAGTGAGGCTCTCCACAACTTAGTGAGACCCTGTTTCAAAATAAAGAATAAAAAATACGTCTGGGGTGTAGCTCAGAGGTAGAATATCTCTGGGTTCAATCCTTAGTACCACAAAAAGTAAAATAAAATGTTGCAAGGGCTCACATTTGGTGTACTTGAGAAATCAAGACAGAATCCAAAAGATGGTGGCCTTTCTCCTCTCTGGTCCTCACCTGGGTCATCAAATAACCTGGCCAGGGCTGGGCTTTGGGGACTTCAATACCTTGTTCCACAAAAGCCTGTTGGCCATGAGTAAGCATGCTCAGAAGGCTTTTGACTCCAGCTACTGGCTCTCTGGATTTTCATCCAGGTGGGAACAGTACTTTGGCTATCCCTGGTATTCGTCCTGGGAGCTATTTTTCCCCCAATTTATTTCCAGAGGCAAAATTAATGTGACTACACAGAAGAGCATGACATTCTTTATTTTAATTTGCTTTCCGGGTGATTTCCAAAAGAGATATTTAAACCAGACCAGCCTGGCAAGCAGCAGCCAGTTTTAGGCAAGTGATGCCATAAACTTGGACAGAGAAGTATTTAACAGGATGCGGCCCTCTCCCCATAGCATTAGAAAAAGGCATTGCTAGAGCAGGGAGCAGGTAGAGTTAACCGAATGTATACTGTTGATTTTGCCTCCAAAATCAAAGGGCAACCACAGATCTCAGGGCCTCTTCTTAGTATAAGTAAGTGCATTTTGTCCAGGAAAGTTGGGATATAATGTTAGAGTCAGAAAGGACATGATGGGAAACAGATGTTGAGGGTGAGCTGGTGTGAGCACTATTTTCATACACTTGATTGATTATATTTTTCAATCTTTAAAAGAAACCTGGCGGAGTGGATGTCTTCTGGTCAGCTTTGCAGACACAGATGACTTCTTGCTGAAGGCTGCTCAGCCGTAGAGCCACGACTTTGACCCACGCGTATTCCATTGTACACATGGCTTCCCAGAGTCACAGCTTTCTTTCAAGTCAATGGTTTTGCCCCTTTGGTCACTCACCGAGATAAGAGCAGGGCCCAGGTGGAGCTTCTTACACCTGACATCTGCTCCACTGCCCTCCAGCTGGACAGGCCCACACTTTGAATTTTGTGCTCTTTCTACCAATTCCAGTGGTGCCTAGAGAAGAAGCCCACCTTATCCAGGACAGAAGTCATGGCCACGTCGGCATGCTCTTGACGTAACTGCCTCTTGCATCCAATCCTCAGAAAGGTTCTGTAATCGTCAGCTTTCTTTTTGCTGTGGCTAAAATACCTGACAAGAGCAGCTTAAAGGAGGAAAGATTTATTTGGCTCATGGTTTCAGAGGGTCGGTCCATAGTTGCCTGGCTCTAGGCGAGAAGCATTGGGGCCTCAGGGCATGGCCGGGGAAAGTTGCTCAGCTCATGGCAGCTAGCTGGAAGCAGAAAGAGAGAGGGAGAGGTGGGGACAGGGACTGATATAGTCCTCAAGGCTACACCCCCGGTGACCCACATTTTCCAGCCATGCCTCACCCCCGAACCTTGCTACATTGGAGACCCATGCTTAATACATATGAGTTTGGGGGGAGACATTCCAAACCCAAACCATAACAGGATTTTTTAATAATTAAATCCCAGCAAGTTAACGGTATAAAAACCAAGGCTAGTTCTCACAGCAAGGCCTTTTCTACAGGCTTGCTTAACGTGTATGTGCTTACAATCTGTTTACAAGATCAGCCATTAAATACTAATAGTCTCACTGGGTGATTGATGTTTACCTCTTAAGAACGGAGGGTTCGGTGTAGTGTTTTTATTATAATTCTTTTCCGTAAGCAACTATTCTGCCAATTGATAAGAGTAGCTCTTAATTAGATGATGGGGCTGGGTGCTTAACACCACATGAAAAAGACATACTTAAAAAAAAAAAGTTAAATTAATAAACAAGACATCGCTAGCTCAGAACAACAGAAATTTGGCCATTCTATGAGAACGTGAATTGAGCTCTCACCACACCAGTAGTTTAGGATTAAGCCCAGCGTCTTTCGCTTTGAAATGGGGAAAGGGGAATCCAGGGGCACCAGGGGGTTTTATGGGAGCCTTTGGGCGTCGACGCTCCCTGAGTGGCTCATCAGCAGCTTGGTAGCTGGGTGGCTAGCTGGCTCCTGGTTCTGTGTGCCTTGTGCTCGCTCCCCTCTCCACAGATGGATGGAGGCGCTGCATGGCCCACACGCTGCACACCATTAGTCCCCCCTCACTGCCCAGCGCAGAACAACAGATCCCCGTCCTCAAGCCGTCCATAACATTCTGACAGTTTTACAGCTCTGGGCCAGGGCAGGCAGCCCCCTCCGCGTGCATGGTGAATTCCACAGACAGAAGAAAGGCAGCTTTAACGGCAGGTTTGGAGTCGGGCAGCTCTTTAATAGACCATCAAAGAGACATCCCGCAAAATGCCTGCCTTCCAGATGAGCACGGGGCACCCACGCCTCTGTTCCCCCAACCACTGACTCTCTGCTGTCTTTGTGGCTCCATTGAAACCTGTTGCTAAGGAGAAGAGAGTCCACTCTGGTCTGGAGGTGAGGATTTAAAATTAACATCAGTAAATTACCACCATGGCCTTGATCACCACATGGATAATGTCAGCGTGGACTGAGTGTTAGGGGTCTGCTTTAGAGGAAAGAATCCCAGGAGGGCCAATGGTGTGCCCTGCTCACATAGCTGGAACTGGGAGAAGACGGGCCAGAATGTGTCTGGTTGGGCTTTCTCCACTTATCCTATTCTTCTACCAAGAGCACTTTGGGTCTGGTGGACACCTGCGTTGTTAAGCAATGCTGCATCATCCTGACATCCCTGTCCCCCACCACGTGTGTCCCAGATTGGTGCATGATGAGGAACCAGGTCCTCTCTGCATATTTCCAGGAAGTTCCACCCTGACTGTAGCCTACGTCCACAATCCTCCTCTTCCAGCTTCCATTGACAGTGCTCCCTTCGCTGAAGCCCTGAGAGACACCTCCTGTTTTCGACTTCCTATGTAAATGGCTGCGGTTGCTCAGCCTGGGTGAAGCCATAAGAGAAACAGTGGAATTTTTGACCACGCCAGATTCGGGCAGCTGGCTCTTTCCTCTACCTCCCTTTATGTAGCTACAGAAATGCTTAGGATCAAGGATGGCACACGTGCAAAGGAGTGAGCCAGTAGAGCAACCCTAGCAGGGGGTCAGGAATGGTGAAGACCAGCGTGGAACAACTCGAAGTCACAGAAATGCACCCGGGCCAACTGGTGACGCTTCGCCCTCCAAAGCTTGGGGAACCAGCAGTGCCTTGGCCCGGCCCAGCATTAAAAGCCAGAGTGAGATCTGGTCAAGTCATTTCTCTGCAGTTTTATCGATGAAGTGCATGGTGCTGTGACCGGAGGGTCACAGTGACCTTGCTCTAATTTAGACTGCCGGCCAGTCAATGAATTATTTCGATATTATTTTAGTTATTCATATTTTCACTGCAGATGGCAAAGTTTTAATCCTCCCTCCCCCCGAAAAAAAAAAAATAGAATGTTACGTAACTCCAGAAATCTTTTAAGTCCAAAAATAATATATTATTATCAGTTTCCAAGAAGGATGCAGCTGTCTATACCCAGGACTCTGTGTGTGTGTGTGTGTGTGTGTGTGTGTGTGTGTGTGTGTGTGTGTAACTGTATATATATTTATGTCTAAATATCTCATACAAGGTTTTTGATTATGCATAGTTGTGTTCAACAGCATAGTATGTATTATTTTACTGTTTCTAATCATATGTTGTTTAAAAACTTTACATTGGCAGAGAGCAATGGATAGGTGAATTAATACTTCAGCTTATCATTTAGTTCAAGTTTTTTTGTGTGTGTGTGAGTGCAAGCAATTTTTAAAAGAAAAACACAGAAAGGGACTTGTCATACATTCACACCCAGGTTTTGCCAAGGCCAGTGCGAGTGCTCAAGGTTAATAGGAGTGTACTGAGGTGGAGAGGTGAGGAGTTGAACAATTGGAGTGCGTTATTCAGCTTTGGCAGAAAGTCAAACTCCGGTGCAGGGAAGTCTCTTATTGAATTCTCACCTGGTTGAAGCCACAGGGAAATGGTATTTGTACACATACAACAGTGAAAGGTAATTCAGACAACTAGTTGGGGTTTTTTTGTTTTGTTTTGTTTTTTGGTACTGGGGATTGAACCCAGTGGCATATACCCCAAGCTATAGCCCCAACCCTAATTGCTCATTTCATTTTGAAACAGGGTCTCCATAGGCTGCTGAGCGTCTCATTAAGTATCTACAATCCTCCTGTCTCAGCCTCCCAAGTGCTGAGATTATAGGTGTGCACCAGTGCACCAGCTGGTTTTTAAAATAAGTAAATAAATAAAATGACCAAAAATAATTTACCTGCTTTTCTTTAAGTGTATTTGTTTTTTTTGTTGTTGTTGGGTTTTTTTTTTTTTTTTTTTTTTTTTTTTTT
>PVLC010001002.1:83428-128385 GCA_004027655.1 Graphiurus murinus | reverse complement strand
TTGTTGGTTTTTTTTGTTTTTTGTTTTTTTGGTTTTTTTTTTGCAGTACAGGGGATTGAACTCAGGGACATTCTACTTTTGAGTTATGCCCCCAGCCCTATTTTTTATTCTTTATTTTGAAACCAGGTCTCACTAAGTGGCGGAGTGCCTCACTGGATAGCTGAGGCTGGCTTCGAACTCGGATCCTCCGGTCTCAGCCTCCCAAATGCTGGGATTACAAGCATGTGCCACCATGCCCAGCTAATGTATTTGTTTTTTCTTTGCATGATGCAGACCTGAAACTTCCCACCCTGACCCTGTGAAACTTAAAAGCCACTCCATTCCTAACAGTATGTCCACGTGTGAGAATTTTCTAAAAGGTCATTTGCTGCACCAAGGTCAGCTCACAGCAGAGCTGTAGCACTGGGTGCGACAGTCCAGCATGTTTGCGAATCTCTGGCACATTCTGTCTTTGTTTTTATAACTTTTACTTCTTGAAAAGTAATAGAGCATCTCTCTGTGTAGAGAATGTGGGAAACAGAGGGAAAAGCCATTCATGATTCCTCTACCCAGTGATAGCCACAAATACCACCTTTCAACTTTCTCTGTAATCCTCTCAGAATGTAATTTATATGTACAGACGCACAAATATATATTTGTTTCATACAAATTGGATCATACTCTGCAAATTCTTTTATAACCTGAATTTCTTACCTAGAATGTTATAAACACCATTTAAGTCAATTATGTTTCTCCCATGACATTACCTCATCGTGGTTAGCGAGTCTTATCCTACTACTCTTTGACTTTCCAGCTGCTCTTAGGTTTTTATTATTATTATTTCTTTATGAAATGCACATCTATCTGTGTCCAGGGAAATGCTATTTTTCCTGGTAGCAAATAGACATTAAAAAAAAACCCAAAACCATGGCCTGTGTGCTAAAGATTTGGGATTAAAGATAGTCAAGTTGTTTGCTTTTAATAACAGGATTTCTCAGATTCATTAGTATGTTAATGTAGCTTTTGGATTCCAAAACTCCTGATAACTAAACACACACACACACACACACACACACACACACACACACACACACACACACCATACACACTTACCAACTGTCCAGGCTTTGAGAATTGCCCTGCTTTAGGATTAGTATCTAGAACCTGAATTCCTGGGTCAAAGGTTTTGTGTTATTAATAATAATCATTGTGATTTTGTTGAATAATTTAAGCACTATCTGTTGTCACTATTAAGATTGAACATGAGGTTCTATATACACATGTGTCTGCGTGCAAATGTGTTAGGTGATTCTGGATTTTCATTCGGGAAACAGGACAACATAATTGGATTGTCCAGGAAGAATCTCCCTGCTTCCCCCACAACAGATTCCAAGGTAGCTGCAAATAAAAGCCAAGAGTCAACTACTTCCTAGTACAGTCTTTCAAATCTAGGCCACACCAGGTAAAATTCCCCAGAACGAGTCTGAGGAAGAGCTCTGTGTCAGCAAACCCAGCCAGAGGATTCTCGACATCTCCCAACATGGCCAAGAAAGTCTTCAAACTTTCTCAAAGGTTCTTAAACTGCAGAATAATTAACACTATCAAAAGGCTAGAGAAACCAGCTGACCCAAAGTTTAGCTGGTTTCTTTCTGTTTTCTGTATTCAGCCTTTTTTTTTTTTTTTTTTTAATTTCGCTGACACAAGGCTCTTGTCCCCTTCTGTCTTGGCTCCAGATGGGAAGGAATGTTCCATGCCCAGAAACTTGAACGGGCATCCCTCCTACGATGCACACTGCTGACTGCTAGACAGGCGGATCATCTGGGACCAATAAAGGGATCAACAGTAAATCCACCTAGGTGAAATACACCTGCTTTCCCCATAGGAAACCACAGCAGAGATAAAAGTCAACCATGGGAACGGCCCCGAGTCTCTTGCCAGTAGCTCCCACAGAGCCTTAAAAATGCCCACACTATTTGACCCCAGGATTCTTGGAATGTTAAGAAAATAACCAAACTGTCCCTCAAAAGTTTTATACAAATGTATTTACCGAGTCATTATTTATACTAATGAAACATGGTGAGGGGTAGACCCTAACTATTTAATGATAATCTTAAAATGAACTGCCATATATCTGGTCCCTGAATACAGAATTATAAAGGCATTAAAATATTTTTAAAATTTTACGTAGTTTGAAATATATAAAATTCTTGCATGAAGTATAATCACAGGTACATAAAACTGAAACAAGATACAAATAAATTTAAAAATACATCTTAAAAACACACTAGAATATTTACACTGGTTGCTTTGCGTGGTAAACCTGTGGTCACATATATTTTTCTGATCCCACTCCCCCCAAGTTTAAATGCTGAGCATGTGTTTGAACTTTCTAATAAAAACAGTAATATATTTTGTTTAAAAGATAATTATTTTGTAAACATTTTCTAAGTTCAACTCTATTTCAATGCAATGATGGAACTTTTATTCCCCCTATGAACCAATCTCACAAATCATGTTTAAAGAATTTACAGGAGAAAGCCACATTCAGGTAAATTCCTAGTAGAATCCTCAGAGTTCGAAAGAAGTCTGTAAATAGAATGTAAAGCAAGGGAGAGACAGAAGGGGAGAGGCAAGAGAGGAGGCTTAGGGAATGAAGTCAGTGAAAAATGGCCTGGGGAGGGAAACTGTGGAACAAGACGTACAGGAAGTGGTGGTCTCAGGTTCCAGTGTCTTTCTCATTAATGAAAAGGAGATAGTAACATTGACTTCAAGAGCTGTGGGATTTAACAACACAAAAGGCAGAAGCATTTCACGTAAGGGTTTGGCACAAAATATTGGTCAGTACTCGGAACATAGAACTCAGACATGGAACTCTAAAAAAAGTGGATTTTTCTCCTCTGAGATCCCTGGCATCAAAGGAGAAACACTATTACAATCCCAAAGTCAAAGGACAAACTCTTAGCAAGCCTCAAATACAATCAGAAAAGCTGGAGGAAGAGGCAGAGCCTCCCTCATCCACTGGAATGAGTGATGGAGGTCCGCCATTCGCATGGTCCTGTTTTGAAAATTGGAGGCAGCTCTTACTCTCTCACATCTAAGACGTAGCAGGGGATGGCCATGTAAACAGATCAGTTAGAAGTGAGACAATCTCTTGATTGGTGTGAATCATTTTCATCAAAGCAGACCTTATGTGGGCAGCTGCCTAGAAGTGGCTAGCTGAGGAACCCCAGGTAATGGGGTCACTTGATTAGCCAGGGCGAACCCAAGGTACATGGGCTGTGAGTTTGGGTCTAAATGACACATCTGGCTGGGGTTGACGTAGCACCACAGCTGGTGACTGCAAAGGAAACAAGGCAGGACATTCCCTGGTTGAATAATACGGTAAAGATGAGTTCCTGGGATTGATATTTCCTATGCAAACCCTCTCTCTGTAGACTCACTCTGAATTTCCATGCTAATTAAAATTGTGAACTTAGTCCTATGGGAGAATGAAAGATGAAATGCTTATCCTTTAAATAAGGAGGGTGGCTGCTTGGGATTATTATATATAAATAGACTCAGAGTTGTGACAGTATGATGTTAAAAGAAGTTAAGAAAATATGAATGTCAGCACCCGACGTCCACAAGGTTGTAAACAAACAGAAACAGGCATGGTGGGTGGGTGGAGTTCTTCCAGTTAATGTTAAAACAGAGGACATTAACACAGGAGCCAAAAAGGGGCTAGCTCCTGGCCCTCCTGCAAATGTATGCTGAGGAGGTAAATTAATGGAAGGAAAAAAGCTTTCTGCACAAAGATGCTAATTGAACCATCAGTTCTAACAGCAGAAACTAGAAATAACCTGTGTCGCATATAGGGGAACAGGTTTCCACCAATGACCCACCAGCAACGTGATGCATTAGGCGTCTATTAAAATAATTAAAAATGTTGTTGAGAAATAATATTAGGCGGTGGGGAGAGGAGGGGCATGAAACCAAATGCCTTGAAGACTTGAAAGACTGTAAGAGGAAATTGTGTTAAAATAGAGTGGTATTATGAGCCTTTCTTTTTCTCTCAAAAAAAAAAAAAAAAAAACCTCGACCTTTATTGTTGCTACATCATTTCATCCATAGACATAACAATTCAGAGCAGTTTCTTCAGCGATGATGTGGATCACATTTCATGATGTTATTTAGTATTCTAAAGCGACTTCAACCCAGTTTGGATACGCAGGGTAGGTATTGCTATTTTAGATGCTTCTTTTATGTAAACTTCTAAAAATGGTACCTGCTGGTGACCAGGATGGGCAGCAATTCTGCAAGCCAAGCTTTCTGGCCTAGCATTGACCTTGATGAAGTACTCAGGCCTCTGCCATTGAAGCTCAAAGCAAAACCACCCACTACCCCATTTTAAAGAGCAAAACCACAAGCCACAGGATTCCACCTTTGCCAAGAGATGCTTCAATGTCTTGCTTCCTATTGATAAAACTGCAGCAAGTCTCTCTTAATCAGATGAGAAAATGGAAATTGGCCACCTTTGGGGTGTAAAGAAACCTAGGGAAATAGTCAGAAAGGGACTCAGAGGAGAATGACAAAAAGAACCCAGAAGCTGTGACATGGGGAGAACTCTGGGTATTTGAGCCCATCAGAAGCTCAGCCCAGGGAGATGAGACCTCATCTCCCTGACATGCAGTCAGAACAGGAGAGAGGGTCTGTTGGGAAACATAGGTGGCGGCTAGAGCCAATATTGCTGGATAGATGGCATGTTCAGAATGATCAGACATTGGCCACCAGAAGAGGAGGAAGATCCCGTCCTTGGGTAAGAAGCCGATTGGTCTTCCTTTGTGAATAGTTCACTCCCTGTTTAAATTTATACCACAATGTCTTTATTCACTCATTTGTTGAGGGGCACCTTTGTTTGGTTTCATAATTTGACTCTTGTAAATTGTGCTGCTATAAACGTGGGCATGCATGTCACTCCTTATATAAATGAGTATATGTGTGTATGCTGCTGGCTTTTAGGCTGCCTGTGGTGAGATGTAGCAGAAGACATATGGGCTGGAAAACAGATGAAGCTGGCTTCAAATCCTGACTGTGGTGCTGTGGGGAGGTTGCTCTATGTCTCTGAACCTCAGTTTCATCCTCTGAGCTTACAATGAAAAGATGGATGTGGTTTGCCTAGATCCTCAACTGGCACTTCTCAACAAATAGTGCCTGAAATTAGTAGAAGTGGTGACGATAGACTATGATGATTGTTATGTAAAGCGTGTACTTGATATAATTCACATAGATTGATGTACCCAGGTATGTATATATATACATAGGTCTCATAGGTATCATGAAAAATGATGAGAGACAGATTTGGCCTTGGAATAAGCTAAAACAGGAATTATGCTACCTTCTTGCTCACCTGTCTGTAAATTCCTGACAGAATTAGCCCAAGAAGTGACAATTATGTGTCTGGAGGGGGAATGGCCCACCAGGATTATGAGACTGAGTGATTTCAGGAAGAATAGGTGAGAAGAAGCTTGGCCATTGTTCTCAGGTCTTGTTCATCTTTGAATACATAGAGAACTTTTGGTAAAACTGATCAGGGTCTTGTGCATTATAAAGATTATGTACACCCAAGGTTTAAATTGCTATCTATAGCAGCCAGGTGTGGTGGCGCACACTGGTAATCCCAGCATTTGGCAGGCTGAGACCTGAGAATCCAGGTTCTAGGCCAACCTCAGCTACCTAGTGAGGCACTCCACAACTTAGTGAGACCCTGTTTCAAAATAAAGAATAAAAAATAGGGCTGGAGGTACAGCTTGGAGGTAGAATGCCCCTGAGTTCAATCCCCAGTACTGCAAAAAAAAAAAAAAATGCTTTATAGCAGAGACTTTGAATATCCAAAATGTTGCACTCAGTATATTTGTTGAATGAATACATGAAAAAATGTGAATGAAGGACTGGTCTATATGATTTAAGAGTGTTGATTTAGGGGAATCCTCATTTACCATAGCCAAGCTTCCCAGGTTTCATCTCATCAGCCAGAGGCAGGGTCAGAGTCCGCATAGGAACCGGTATAAAGAAACAGGAAGCCAGCACATCTACCTTTGGTTCTCCATGATATTTTGGATGTCCCTTGGCTGATGATATCCCAGGGTATTTATACTGACTTAACTTTCATCCTCATGACTAAAGCTGAATTCTAGCCAGACACCTAAGTCACCTCTCTGCTCAGCCTGAGACAGTTAGAGTGTGCTTCCTATCAAAACAGATACTTCCAACTGATGGACGGAGCGGTGGCTTTGGTGCAGGGCAGCTGCCTGACCTAGAAACCTAACACACTGGGTGTGAGGCACGGCCCCATCGACTTACGTGCAGTGTGGGCAAAAACAAACTGTGAGGTGTCTAGGCCCCCGCTCCTTGTCAATAAGACAGGAAGCGCCCAGCAGGATCCTGTCACATTGAAATCACATGTGAGCGGGGTGCGGGGGTGCACGTCTCTAATTCCAGAATGTGGAAGGCTGAAACAGGCAAAGCACAGGTTCGTGGCCAGCCTCACCAATGTAGGGAGACCGTGAGCAACTAATGAGGACCCTGTTTCAAAATTTTAAAGGGTGGTGGTAGAGCTCAGAGGTAAGACACCCTTCGGTACAATCCTTAGTAAATACATAAATAAAACCACAAATTTTAAAAACCAGGCATAGTATTGTAGATACCTGTAGGATCCTGTTGGACGCCCCCCTCTTCCTACATGATCACACTCACCTCCCCCTTATTCCAGCAAAAGCAATCCCCCCTATCATCCCAGAGTGGAACTTGCTAGTGTTTTTGCTACCCTGAACTCTGTGTGAGAGTGTGTGTGTGTGTGTGTGTGTGTGTGTGTGTGTGTGTGTGTGTTATTGAAGGTTGAACCCAGGAGCATTCTACTGCCAAGCTACATCCTCAGACCTTTTTAAAATTTGAAACAGGGTCTTGCCAGGTTGCTGAGAGCCTCACTACATTGCTGAGGCTGGCTTTGAACCTGGATCCTCCTGTCTCAGCCTCCCAGACAGTGGGATTACAGGTGTGCGCCACCACGCCAGGCTTGCTTGCTCTGAACTTTGAATTTACAAAACATAGTGCTCAGGTGATGGTTGAGTGAACCAGTGAATGTATAAAGACTTGGTCAGTTAAGGAGCTTCTAAACATAAAGAAAGGATCTGTCCTCACCTGGAAATCAAGGAGTAAACAGAAAGGGGGTGCATGGGGAAACATCCCCAGCTACCCTCATAGAAATACTCTTTAATCCCTGCATGCTCAGTAATTACAGGGGGGCACACTGTTGAGGACACACCTCGAATACAGTCTTGTAAGTAGTAACAAAACATCTTCAGGTGAAATCAAGCAATAATCATTGTTCTTTCTCTTTCTTTACTCCAACAGAAAAATATGATGCCGGCATGCTAACGGGTGAGAAGACTTGGCCCACATACAGCCACAAAGCACAAAAACAAACAAACAAAAAAACAAAACTAGACACAAACTCAGAGAAGAGACATGAATGATGTTCTCCTGGCGTCTACAAAAGCGCTTTATTTTTTCCTCTAGATTTCTTTTCTAAAAAAAAAAAAAAAAAACTACGAAAACAAACAAACGCTGAAATGAACTTTGAAAGACACGATATGAACTTCAGGCGACCATAGGACCATAGTGAAGCATGCTTTTATTAACATGAGACAGGAGGAACAGGAGGAAGCGGACCCCGGCGCTGAAGCAGCAAGACTGAACTGAGGCTGAGAAACCCAGGCGCTGGGCTGTTCTGAAGCCTGGAGTGAAGAATCCAGGGAACTTTGTATTCCCACCAGCCAAGGTCTCATGTCTTCTTAAGGACATGAGGCTTCCTTTCCTACCCACCTGGTAGGCACCTAGGGAATGATTTGCAAAATCTGTTTGTTATCACCTCTCCTGGATTTTCTTGGGATAGCTTTGGCCAAGGACTCAGGAGCCCCGCCTACCCCCTGCATCTCTGGCGTCGTCCCCCTTCCCCCCATCTCAGTCGACCAAGCTCCTCTCCTGGCAGTTGCCAAGCCTGCTCCGATGAAGCAATTATCTCCTGGATCAATGCAGTGTGGAATGGTGAGCGAGGTTTTGTCTTCCCTAAGCAGGAGCAGGCTGGCCGCCTCTGGCTGCAGAAGTGCCGTGGAGGTAGCTGGGAGGGACGAGGGGGCCCAGAGCTATTATAAAGGGGAGAGAGAATCGCTTGTGCATCTACACTGAGAAAAGGACCCCACAAACCAGCCAAGCTTTTGTGCTCAATCAGGCCACCACCAGAAGCAAAGGGACCCAGCACCTGAGCCAGCCCTGGACGAGTGGTACCCACAGGATGCCCTGCTCCCCACGGGTACTTAACATTTTTCACTCTGTTGCAACAATTTCCTTTGCTTTTGAGGACGTACATGACAGGGACAAGGAAGCCCCCAAGGGAAGGTTGGAAGGGGCTGGTGTTGTCGGGGTGCAGGGGCGCAGGGGTACAGGGGTGCAGGGGTGCAGGCCAGGCTCCCGCTAGCCTGATGGGCTGCTGAGTCGCTCCTGGAGCAGCCTCTCGCTGAGCACCCACAGGGCCCGGGCCGTCTCCTCACTCTGAGCTTCCGGGGAGGGCGTGCAGCGGCAGCAGTTGTTGAAATACATCCCTCCCAGGCCCTCGAGCTCCGGAGCCGCAGCGCAGTAGACCGTGGTGGCCGCTCCTTGTTGCTGCAATCAGAGAAAGAAACAGAAAAAGTTGTAAGCAAAGGCACGATGGACCTCATTTGAGCTGGGAATTAGCGCCCCTCCCTTACTGTACCACATGGCAAAGGGTACTGAACTCCAAGCCCTTGATTGTAAAAGGTATGGTGTGACCATCCTGGAAAACGCGTTCATAAACTCCGCTTGTAAAGCTGGTGTGACTTTTAACGCCTCATACAGGAAAAGACTTTCGAAAATAAAGATACATGCCAACGAATCACATTGGGCGCCTCTGCTGCGCACAGAGGAAAGCTGGTATTCCTCCCAACACCTGAGAACAAACCCACTGGACCCTGAGACTTCTCTATGTGTAATGCAATTTGACTCCTAGATCATTCTAGAACTCTTTGTATGCATTAAACCAAACCACTCTTAATTTACAGCCCATCAGATAGAAAACCTAAGAGGGGCTAGTGACAGATCTTTCCTTTATTCTTTGCCCATGGCGCTGCTAGGGAAAAGTTTGCAATACTGCTAAAAGGTTTAAAACACACACACACACACACACACACACACACACTTCTCTTACACAAATGCACTTATTAATTCATCCAGAAAACCCTTTTCTTGAATGCCCTATTTGTCCCAGAATTGCACCCGGACACTGGCTAAGGTGGTAAATTTCCTCCCAACCCACCACAAAATGCAAGTCGCCATGAATGCCATCGATCTCTTGATGGATGATTCGCCTTTGGCGTAACAGTTGAGGCTGGGGCTGGGGCTGCATGCGCTGACGGGGCGCATGTCATCCGGGCTGATAGAACACTGCCAGGACGCTATAAGGAGGGCGAGAAATCACTTGGCTTTGCAAACCATAATTAAAAATAATAGGCTGCTATTCGTACAGAGACGCGGGACGCACGGCTCTAATTTAAAACCAATACAGTTTATCTGGCATCTTATGATTATTTATGGGTATCCTAGCCCTTGCTGCATCCACTAATTATCAGCTGATAGGGACGGGGTTGCAAAAAGAACCGGCAAGGGTAACTGCAGATGAGGTCGCCTTTAGGAAAACACTGAAGATGTTGAATGGTGGGGAAATTGAGTTTCTGGCCCCACCCAAAGGTTATCATTTTCCTGTCCTAACTGGGTGGACATGGTGCCCGAGCAGAACGCTTCACAGAGATTCATTCCCCTAAATGGTTTAGTTTGCAGTCACTGCCACTTCCTTCTAAGAATCCTTGGAAATCGGAGCCATTCTGGGAGCCTGGATCCCAGGATGTTACAGTTTTAGGGAAGTGCTCTCAAGCCGACTTGGGGTTTTGTTTGTTTTTGCTTTGTCTTCAATGTCAGGTTTCTGTGGTCACGTGATTGTGTCTGTGGAGTCCATTGGACAAGTCCCACTGGTCCCAAATTTGAACAATGGACAGCACTTGAACTTAATTAACTAGTAACTGCTTTGTTACCTCCTCAACTCCCTCTCCATGTGCCTCCCCCAAACAGCCAGTTAATACCTTGGATTCAGCTATTTCCTTCCCAGCTGATTTGCATAGTTGAAGTCTAAGGGAAGCAAGTTTACATCATCCAAATTTCCTTTCACTGAGTTATTCCTCCTAATAACTCTTAGCTTAGCACCTGGCACATCATCTAAAGACTTTTGAGTGGTTGACCTGACTCCCAGGTACCCCAGGCGGGGTGGGGGAGCAGAAGTGTCTCTAATGACAAAGCAGAGGAATTAAGAGGCTCACCCAGCTAACTCAAGCCAAACATCCTCCTGGCCTCGGTTCTTAGCAGAGATCAGGCAGAGATGCTGTTTGTGGACATTTCTGACTGTCTGTTCTTGGATTCTCAGTTGACTTGGCAGCTGTCAAATCTACCAGAGTGGTCAGGTGACTTGCCATCGACTCCCAAGTGGTGAAAGGATGCAGCCCGCTCACCCCAGAGTCCCCTGAACTCTGTTGGCTAGAGCCACAGTGCTGGTGCATCCGAAGTAACAAGGGAGGTGTCTTGGGAAAGTGAAGCACAATTCTTCCAAACCCAGTGTTATAGTTTGCTGCTATGACCTTCTGAAATGGCATCACACTGCACCCTGACACCGTTGGGCTGGGATTTTTGCAGAGAAACTCTGCAGTCACACTGATTGGGAACCGAGTTGATGGAGGGCAGAGACATGCATTTTCCCTCCATGCGATCTGTGAGCAATCCCAATTGGCCACATTTCATGTAAGCTTACATTTGGCTAATGTGCTGTAAACCATAACTTTTGGAAAAGCCAATTTTTTCTTTCTTTTTTTTTTTTTTATCAAGAGCTGGCTTTTATTCCCTGTCCCTAGGCTGGGGACGGTGAATAATCAAACTGGCATTATCAGGGGCTCTGGCTTTGTGGAGGAACACAGCACAGTACTTGACAGACAGGGCCACCTTCTCCAGTCCGAAGACCATTGCGTGATTTTAGCAGAGTCTCCATCTCAGATCCATGCGTGATCTGACTGGTACTCAGTTGACCTTCTTCCCTTGCTGGACAACTCCGTAGTGACGACATCTTGTTGGTCCCATGCCTGCTACCCCGTTAGGCTCCTGGGGGAACTCTCTCTCTAGCTGTCCCAATGGTAACCTCCGAGTGACATCTTTATAAGATCAGACATGACGACAGTTTAATAACAAGTTTCCATTTTTGTCTCATCAGCTTTTTGGTCTTCATATCATGAGAGCGAACCTGAGCCACATTTGCAAAATCTCATTAGTAAACAAGTTGGTGTTGCCGATACAAGATGAAACATTTTTAACCTGTTAAAAAAAATTTTTTTAAAGAAGCACTTTAATCACCCTCAGCTGACTTTTATGCCACTTTGAGGGGAATAAGTACAAAATTCAGAAGAGATGAAAGAGCCATGTAAAGGAAATAATGTTAACAACTCCGGTATAAAATATCTGAGGTCTTGTCAGTGTTGTGTACTGATCCACTGTGATAACAATAATAACACCTTAACACACGAACACTGGCTGCAGCCATGGGTCCCCCTAAACAATTTTTTGAAAACAATTTATCAATGGGTTGCATGCAGTTGCTAGTCAAGGGAGCTGTGTCGAAGCGCTCCCATCCCACGCAATGACAATGAGTTAGGCTGTCGAAGACACAGGACTGAGAATTTCTGGAAAGCCCAGCAGAATCTTTAATCATGCCCGAGTGCCATTTCCAATCTAATCAAACATTTGTGAGCTTCCAGAGGAGAACCATGCCATCAATCTTTATAGTGTATGTAAAATTACCCAGGATTCTTGTTTGAGATTAGGCTAAGAGCATCTTTGTAACAAGGGTTCATCATTCTCTTTCAGAAATCATTTGTCAGGCCAAGTGTGGTGGTGGTGCTCGTCTGGAATCCTAGTACTTGGGAGGCTGAGACAGGAGGATCGCAGGTTCGAGGCCAGCTTTAGCAACTTAGGCAACTTAGTAAGACCCTTTTTCCAAATTAAAAAAACAAAACAAACAAACAAACAAAAAACAAGAATAGGGCTGGGAGTGCAGCTCAGAGGTAGAATGCTCCTGGGTTCAATCCCAGTACAAAAAAAGAAAAATTCTTCATCGGATTTGCAGCACCATCTTTCACTACAGAACGGTGGGATTTCGGAAGCAATTGCTGTTCGTTGGTAGTTGAGGCTCTGAGATCTAAGTTATCCATCCTTCCAAAACTCTTCGCGGAGATGAAAATGTTAAGTAGCCACTTTTCGTCCACATTTATTTGATAACTGCTAAGCCATCAATTTGTAACTGTCAGCGCAGCATACAAATGAATATTGACTCCTTTAAAAAAAATGTACAGAGGTTTCTGATAAACAATACATAGGAGAGGAAGAAAACAAATCCCACAGATGTGTAACGTATTGGTTAGGACCCTGATATAATCCTCACATTCTGATAAGAAAACGTGTCACAATTAATGTTTAGTTTTGAGGCTTCACAGTACTTTAATAAGCATGCTTACTTAAAAGAAAGAATAGATTACTGTTCTTGAAGTTGATGTACCGATGAGATGTATTTAAAAATAGACACAATATCAAGGGATATCTATGTATTCAGTCAACGTGAGAGCAGCGGACGTCCTAAGATTGCTTTGTTACGGACACATCGATACCAGGACACTGTGCAGCAAATGATGAATCGATCAACTTATGTAAAAAGTGGAGTCGTGAAAGGGAACCTGACTCTCAAACCAGGAGGAGGGAGGGACAGAGCGTGGCCCTTCCGGGGGTGGACAGTGCTTAAGGGTTGAATTCCCAGACCAAAAAGGTGATCTGAAGTGAGTGGATTTGGTAAAAAGGAAAGACAAGTGGCCCTTCAGACCCTCATGGCTTTCACTGTTACTCATCTGGGGTCTGTTAGCCAAAGCAAATACTTCCTAAGTGGAAAACCAGCCACCTAATCCAAGGGCTCTGTGCAGAGTGGGATAACTCACCACAGAGAGGAGGAGGTGAGCTCTCTGTCACAGGGACTCAATGGCTGCCTCCACATCCTCGCCTTCATTCCTTGCTCCCACTGACACCCCCACAAGAGAGTTCAGAACCACTCTCCCAGAAAGGGGCGTAACCAGGCACCTTGGTGCTTGGAACACAGCCCTTCTAGAACCAACCATGGCTTGTGTCTCTGATTTGCAAAACACAAGCAGCCTGCTGTGTCCTCTCCTTACTGTCTGAGAACAACCTTTTCAGTGGGTAAATTTGGCACCTATCCTATCTGCTCAGAATGCAATACAGTTTGTACGGGGAATACAAGAATGAGGCTCACGGTTTTCTCTTAGTAGAGTGACCACAACCAACAGGCACCCTCCTCCCCCGTTGTGATTTGTGCCATCATTGGATTACGCAGTGCGATTTGGAATAAGTGCTAAGCATCAAAAACGCCCAACTTTCACCAAAATCATGGTGGGAAGGGGCCAGGTTCTAAGAGAAAACAGGTCAGTCCTCCAAGCCATTCTGTTTTCCAACCAATGGGGACAACTGGAGCAATGACAGTGGCTGCCATTTAATGAGAGGTCACCATCTGCCAGGTGTCCTCAGAGAATTTCATAAGAATCATATTCTAGCCCTCACACCTCTCCCCGAGTCAGGGACCATTAGCATCCCCATTCACAGAGAAGCCCGGTTACTGCCAGAGCGCACAAGCCACTTGTCCAAAGCTACACAGATAATGGCAAGACACCCAATCCAGAATCCATGGAGTTGGTACCTCCCTCCCAAGGCTGTGATGTGAATATTAACATATTGCCCATTTCTTCTCTATGGCTCCCATTTGACTCAAGCTTCCTTACGCTGTTTCGTCCTCTCCGCCAGACCACGTCTGGCCACAGAGATGCCCTAAGGTGGCCTGAAATTAAATGTGTAGGCTGTCATGAGTTCACCTGAGAAATGTTCAGGGGAGATTTTCCATTGTTGATTTAGTTGGTGAGCTAAATTGAAATTATATCCATTTGGATTAACAAAAATGAAGACTCAGCACCCCCCTGAAACTATTCAATAGCAAATGATCCTTAATAAAAAAAAAAAAAAGGTCATCAGACTTAAAATGCCACCTCTAGGTACCAGATTTGCCAAGCTAAGGAACATACCCTTTGATGCTGGGCTTTTTAAAAGCATAAACATCAAGACCAGGGGAAACTAAGCCATCTGCAGTTCATCAGTTTCCACACGAGTACGGCCTTTTTGTAGGAGCATGCGCTGACATGCTCTGTCAGGTTGGCAGAGGAGACCAGTCCATCCCTCTTTCTCACCCTCCCCCAGTAAATCCCCAGCAAATTCTTTTCTACCAATTCCTAACAATCGATTCCTGCAAAGGCCTTGGACAATACAAGCTTAGCTTCACGCAAATACTCCATGTGGATATTGAAATATAACTTTCTTCCTAAGCCTGCAAGAGTTTTGCTAACTCGTAGGCTCCTAACATTTATTGCAGGAGGGGAAGAAGACACTGGATTTTTTCACCTAGAACAACCAAAGAAGAGCAGGAGAGAGGAGGTTTGTTTTCAGGCTTTCAAAGTGTGAGAAAGTGTCCTGCAGAAGCCATCCAGATCCCCCTGAGCCACATGGTCCTCCAGAAGGGAGGATCAGTTAGCCTGCCGGGTTTACCTGTTGCTCCAAGGAAAGCACCTTCTTTGCTAAACACAGGCTCACCTGTGTTGCAAGCCTCGGCTTCCCTCCCAGTTGACTCTCCCTCGAAGGGGAAGTGCGCCATTCCTCAGGTGACATTGAGGACGTCTATGGGGAGGCTCGATGGCCCTGGCTCTGAGGAAGAGGCACGCAACAGTCCGTGCCAATCTATCACCATAAATGCAATCGGTCCCCGTTCATCCCTCAGCCCAGAATTGCAAAGGACACCTTGGGTGGAATGACAGAAGGGAAAGAATGTCAGCTTTCAAATGACAGCCATGTGCAGGGGGAGAATCTCCCAAGCTGACCTGGTGCCTTTCCTGTTTGCTGTTCAAGCATCCCAAATAAGATGCCCCTGAATCCGAGTCAAGTCCCTGACAAAAGCGTCGGTGTTTTTAGCGAGATCACTGAGGATCTTTAAGAGGCTAAAATGAGCTAGAAAGTCCCCATGAGTGTTGCTTCTGGTTTTCTGAGATATATTTGCAGGAACAAATCCCAGGACCAGTAATTTCCAAGAAAGAAAGCTGTAAGGATTCCTTTAAGGTAGAAGTACACCAGTGTCTTCCCTAGCCTTAAATTTGGGGGAGGAATAGGCAGCTAATCCCAATCATGCACAGAGATCAGAAGCCATATTTGCTGTAGGCAGGTGGGCAGGGAGGGTTTTAACTTCACAGGTCGGCAGGGTTGAAGGGCAGAGTGACCTGGCCAGGCTCTGTTTTCAAGTCAATGAATTGGTCTAAACTTTTCCTTGAAGTCAATGAGGCCCTTTCTCATGCGCCAGAACTCTAGCCATAAATGTTCCAAGGGTTCCATGACAGATTTATGTCTTGTCTTAAAAAAAAAAAAAACAAAAAAAAACACTGAGGCATAATAGTTAGAATTTTCCACCTTTCTGAGACCTGCTGTATTGGAGACCCTAGACATGCTTGGGTGGGGAAAGGGTCATACTCTTAATGAGAAAAAGAAAAAGGAATGGCTTAAATATAATCCATGTGGATAAATTCATACATGCTTGCCCCACCTTCCACTTGTGTCTGCCAAAGAAAGTTCTGGACCCAATGGGACCTGATGAATTCTCATTAGAAATAGAGAGGATATTGCCGACTATGTCTTCTATCCATGAAAGAATTACTGGGCATTCCCTGTTGATGTTACCTGGAAGACCCACATTGCTCAAAGTATAGTTTCTTTTGGAATGGGGCATTCTCTTTCTGGAATGGAAAACTGCATCGGGGTGTCCACTCTTCCACAGGCTGGTTGGAAAATGCCAAGAAGAGGAGCCAGAGAAATTTAACCAAAATAAGCATCTCACTGATAGTGTCATTCTTCTACATGGGAGAAATCTGATGGCCTATCATGGAAATTTTCCAACGGGGCCACCTCGATGCACTGCTGAAGGACTGCTGCGTGTTTATAAGAGATAAAAGAAGATATTTAGCTTGCATTAATTTGAAACACTTAACATTTTTACTCTACTTTGTTAACCTCCATTATAGCTAGCTCTGTAGACTGTATATAATTGTATGCTTCTATTTGCCATGTATACTGAAATAAGCCTTTGAAATTGTTGCCAGGCAGAATTAATGGGTTCGGTTCTAAGATAATAACGCAAAGAATACCTTCATTGTACAGGTAAAACAAACAGTGTCCCCCTTCCTTTCCGCATGGAACGACTCCACTCCCTCTAGCTGCCATGTTAGCCCTTTCAGGAAACCAAGAGCTGACTTGCGAGTAGCCAGGACTTCAGGGCAACCCCCCAACAAGCTGTTGGTTTCGATTTTAAGGTTGACAGTTCCTTTTGGCCTCTGTCACATACATATTCTACAACACGGCACTAAAAAGGCGCTGGGGGTAGGGGAGCCTTTCAGGGTCCCTGATGTAGGACACATCGTGGTAAGAAATTAACTCTTAACTCTGTCTTCCCTAACGAATTAAGAGGATGTACTTTGCAATAATTCAGCTCTTGCAGGCAGGCCCTGATACCTAGCCCCAGCACGTCAAATCAGGGGCCCGTCTTCGTTAGGTGTGTGTGTTTTCATAGAGAGCTCATTGGAACAGATCGTTTCTCAGGCTCGAAGACGCTGGCCTTGTTAATATTTCATTTAGAACATACTGTGGAGAGTGTCTCATTTATATTACTTCCATAATTAATGGTGATAGCTTAGGCACTGCCTTTACACAGAGAGATCTCTTCACAGTGGTTGATGGGTAATGAGAAACAATGGGTATGCCATTCACCAGCAGCTTGTTGCTAGTTAGTAGGAAATGATCGTGTGCGCACGGTTGCTTTAATTGCTAGGGTAAATAATTCTGCCTGGGTGTTCATGAGCATTTTAAAGAACTTGATGCAAATAGACTAGAAACAAACAAACACAAAAAAACAAAACAAAACTTACCTTGATTATGCAACACCTTAGCATAGAAAGTTACACAGGTATGTTTTCTTTTAAAAAAAATTGCATTCTATCATGCAAATATTATCTCAATATGCATGTGCTGAGTAACCATGTACTGTATTTTAGGAAATACAATTAGGACGCCTTTCTCTTCTCCTCTGTAGACTGTAAATAACTGTAGATCTTTCTCTTGTTTCCCTATGTAAATATATGTAAATACTAACAAGCTATGCATGCTGATATTCTAGGCAATTTCAGGTACTTTTATAATCCGAAGGCATGTACTCAAACTAGTTTGTTAAAAAGGGGAAGGAGGGGCTCTCTCAAACTCTTTAAAGCTGAATAGAAATTAAAGATTTCTTCCTAGACTATTGTGGCTTCTTTTGTTTGCCTTTCTCTCCCAGAATGGAGTCCCTACCCATGCTGTCTGTCACTTTGTCACAGAGAAGAGACACTGAACATATACTGGGCCCAGAGACAATAGCTAAGCCATTTAACTTGGGGTTTACACATGGTTTTCAAAAAACTTCTAGAAGCATAGGCTTCTTTGGATTTTTCTAGCAAAATAATCTTGAATAAAAATAATCCCTTTGGTTCCATTCCCATGTGCCAACAACAGCTCAAAAACCCTATGAAAGGGTCCTATCATTTCCATTTTAAACATGCAGAAATTGAGTCACATTGAGATCAGGTCCTTGCCTAAAAATAATGAAATTATTAAATTCCACCCAACTCCTGGTTCTTTCCTGCATACAAAAGATCTACAAACTTTTTCTGCCAGAGATTGAATAATTTAGGCTTCCTGGGCACTAGGTTTCTCTTGCAATGACTCAACTGCCTTTGTTGTTGCCAAAGCAGCCATAAGCAGTGTGCACACAAATGAATGGGGCTGTGTTCCAATAAAACTTTATTGACAAAAATAGGCAGCAGGCCAGATTTGTCCTATGGCTCATAGTTTGCCAACTTCTCTGCCCAAACTCACTTGCTCTTCCACAGATAGTGAACGGCTCCCTTTTAAGGATAAGTATGTGTTTGAAAGACTAGAGAAAGACTTTGAGCAATTGAAAAATCCCCCATCTCCTTCCCGCAAGTACTCACATTGTGTGTGTGTGTGTGTGTGTGTGTGTGTGTGTGTGTGTGTGTGTGTGTGTAAGTCATGAAATAATAAAGAAGTGAGAAAAAGAATGAAGTCACCTAAGCTTATAAATCAAAGCTGTCTTCCTCAAACAAATTACATCTCCAGGTTTCAATTTGGTTATCTTTTGTTTTCATAAATGGGGATGGAGGGAAAAAAGTAAGAAAGATAAATGTGCAAAAAAAGAAAGATACCTAACGACTCACTCTTCAATGAAAGGAAGGAGACTATTACCTCTGGTATCTATGGAAACCAAGCAGCCCACACTTTTTAATGGCTGGGAAACAGCGTTCGTGTTTGAAGATGTTCTGCCCAAGTATGATGCTTCAATGTAAATGCATTAATTGACAGTTTCCTTTGGGACTTTTTCATTGAAGTTTCCCAACTTAATTTGATGGCACACGGAACTCTCTGGAGCCCTTGAAGGATGCCGCAAAGTTAGGTCTTTAGCAAACGGAGCCAGCTTGGGCCTCCTGTGCAAATCCAACTCTCCTGCAGAGCAAATGGAGAAACAGCCCTCGCTCCCTGTAGTTTTCCATTAACAAACCCTCTGTGCTCACCTTGGGAAGGGAGAGAGAAGCCCTTTCTAATCTCTGTTGAGCAAGAATCAATACGGTCCTTTCGGTCCAGGAGGAAACTGGAGGAGGAGAAGGAAGATCTGTGTATTTTTGCAGATTGGATGGCAGAATAGGATGGTGGAAAAAGCCCAGGAGCTGAAGCTGGAGACACTCCAAGTGGGGTTCTGCCTTCGCTTCCTGGCAGTTCTTGGGCAAGCCCCAGAGCCTCAGTCTCCTCATCTATGAAGTGGGCATAATGATACCCCCTTCACAGGGAGGGGGGCTGGATGCCTTCTGTAGCACTTTCTAGGTGCCAAGAGGTCGGATTTTTGCTGAATTCTTGCAAAAAGCTCTTGCAAGAATTCAGCAAAAATTCAACCTCTTGATAGAATTACTGTCTTACTATTTAGCAAGGTAATATTGTCTTATAATAGCATGTAATACTATATCTTATCATATGTAATATTATAATATTCTTATTGTCCCCTTTTACTGATAGAGAAACTGAGGCTCAAACACGTGAAATGACCTCATCACAATTCTCAATTACTGAGTCCTGATGATGTGCTATGTACCTGCCCCCAGGCTAAAGAATTCATGTGATTTTAATTCTTCCTGCTGGGACCCATCCTGGGTGTCTTAGATCCTTCTTGAGGGATCTTGAACCCATCATTCCCAATTAAGGACAAAGAGTCCTTAAAGGGTACTGAAGCCCAAAGAGTCAAAGCCCTTCTCCCCACATCAAAGAGCAAGAGGAGAGTCAAAAGCTAAACCCAAGCTGGGTGTGATGACCTGTAATCCCAGTACTTGGGAGGCTGAGACAGGAGGATCACAGGTTGGAAGGCAACCTCAGCCACTTAGTGAGGCCCTCGGCCACTTAGTAAGACCCTGTTTTAAAAAATAAAACATAAAAGGGCTGAGTGTGTAGCTTGGAGGTAGAACATCCCTGACTTCAATTCCCAGCACCAAAAAGAATAAAAAAATAGCTGAGCCCAGTCACTTGGCTACCGACTCTGTTCCTAATAGCTACACCAGGATAAACAAGATCATGTCCACCATGCAGAGGAAGCAGAGCACTGTACACTCACAGGTCAAGATTCCCAGCTATCATCACTGTAGACCTTCCAACAATAAGAAGCTAATGCTTTTTGAGGGTCCCGGGCCTGCACTAAATGTTGTGTGGGCATCATCTCAATTCTGGCAGATAGGGAATCTGAGGTCCAGTAAGGTCAAGCAACTTGCCCAAGGTCACACAGATACTAAGTAGAGGTCACAGAATTTGAATCTAGGTCATCTGTGCCCTTGATTGCTTTCCCACATGGCATCGGGAGCCACATAAGTCAGCCCTCACAGTGAGGTTTGTCTCTTATCCAGGATAAGCATTTCTAGTTAGGTTGCCCCACCAAAGGGCATCTTAAACTATTGGGTGTGATGCTAATATTACAATAGAAGTCAGAGCTTTGCTTGCCCATGAGAAAATCACAAGATCCTGATTCCATGTGTTGCTCAGCCTAAACCAGAGAGCAGCGGACAGAGAAATTTCTAGAAAACAGCAATTCCTATGAAGGAACAAAAAAGTGGGGAGGAGGCTTTATTTTCCCTTCCTGTTTTTTTTTTTTTTCCTAAAAAATCTGCTCTTAGTCCCTAAATTGATTTGAACTGTTCTAAGAGCAGATTCATAACTGTTCCACATTTTAACTTTACTTAATCCCCAGAGGCTGAGAAGCACAACTTCCCACTAACTGGAAAGCATACATGCACTTCCCATCCACGGGGGAGGCCCACCTTGTCCTGTCTCCTGAGTATCCATGTGTCTACAATGAGTAAGAAACAAAGAAACGAACTGCCACACTGTCTGTGTGTTCTTGTCTTACAGAATTGCCTTTCTAAAGCAATCAGAAAGCCCAGATTACCACCACGACCCCCCATTGGTGAGGGTTAGAAATACCGTAAGAGGGTCAGACAATTCAAAGTTCCTTTCCTGTGAGCTGCTCTGCAGGGTTCAAGTGACATGTTTCTGAAAGGCAGCTTTGGTGGCAGTGGTGCATTTGTGAGTGTTTAACCATTGACATACTGGAGCAGGCGGTATGGGGGAATGCCTTGATTTGCAGTAACTGCCCATTCCTGTGGTGTAAATACTCTCACCATGACCAATTTTGATCCACCCATCAAATACAGAGTTGGGAAGAGAGGCTCACTGAGCCCTGGGAAGCTGGTGTGATCCAGGCCCAGCACTCTGCTGGAGGTGACCTCTGGAACACAGCAGGAGGAACTGTTTGTGGCAAAACGGGCCAGGAACTCAAAGTCATAAAGCCACTTGGGTGAATCAAACTAACCTATGGGGAAAGGCTGGACCTAAACCATTTTTAATGATATAGACTTGTGAACTGAGACATTTTTTTTTTCAACTTACTCCCCATAACCTAAGAGCCAATTCTACTCAAGTGGCTCTCCTGGTCCAGGTAACCATCGTTTCCAACACATCCTGGGTTGATCCTAAGTCCTAAGCATCATGCCTTTGCAATATTGAGTCATGTAATACTGCAACAACTCTGCAGGTTCAGTAATAACCCACTTTAAAGAGGAAGAGACTGAAGGTCAAGGAGGTGTTCAAGGCAACACAGCTCTTGAAATGCAGTGCCAGGATTCAGATCCAGCTCCATCCAACTCCAGACCTCATGACCTCCCTGGTGCAGCAGCGCTCTGTGCTCACTCCTGGAAATGCAGTATATAAGTGCAATCTACATATCCTAACAAATAAATAAATGAGTCTCCCCTGCAAATGGCTCGTTGGGGAGGACAAGGTCTTCAACCCTGTGGGGCCTCCGGAGGGAGGCCAACAGTGAGAACAGGAGAGTGTGGAAGGAAGAAATGGAGACCAGGTGCAGAGACCACAGGGGCAAGAGAAGCTAGGGCCACTGATGCCATTGGAAATCTTAAGACTGAATTATTTCCCAGGTGGTACCAGAAGTTAGGTCCAAATAGGCCCAGAACTTACTCCTTATCCAGCGTCACCAGCCGATGAGCAGAGATGACCCTCCACTGGCCACCAGGAGCTTTCAACACATGTAGTTACAACCCATGTTCTTAGACAGAAAGTCCTTGGGTCGATCTGGACCCAACAGCAGGAATGCAGAGCGGAGTGTGGTGTTTGTTTGCACTGTACTTTTGTAACTTTATCTAGGTGCCAAACCTCGAAGCTGCTTCTGGTTTGAGGATTTCCTCAAATGAAGGAGCAAACAGGTTCCCACCAACGGAACTGCCTGAGAAGTGTTCATCCTATGGCTGAGTGATTCTGTGGTCCCCACTTTCAAATGGGGTATCTTTATCACAGACTTAACCAAGTCTATCCCATGTGGCAAGAGCAGCATTATCAAGTAAGAAATAGAAACCAGCAATGCAGAGAGGAAACATGTTCCTTTCCCTCCTTGACTCAAATCCCTGACACATCCGTATCCAGAATGTCAAACTCACCCAGCTGCCAATTTTGCTCTGGCATCCCAGGCAGGGTCACCTGGAGTGTCCCACTCACCCCCACAGCCCTTCTCTCATTGGAGATAACCCTGACCCTTCATGGCTGAGTCCTTACAGTCAGCAAACTCCTAGTCTAAACTAGCTGCCCACCTATCTAGCTTTCCTCCATCTCTCTCCTTCATACCTGGAGCCACTTACACAAGTGGACTGAAGTTAGAGAGACAGAGCTTCAGAGTGGGGCTAAAGCACTGTAGTGGATGCTGTGGTGTGCTGTTGAAAGCACCCGCTCTGGACCATCCCCAGCAGCTGGGCTGAGTCTATCCTCAGGAGTTGCCTCCTGCCTGCTGAGCTGCCTTGCCCCGTGAAACCCTCTCTGCGTAGCATCTCACCTTCTTGGCCCAATTCAGAATATCTGAAAGGTCACTCCAGCTTCAGAGTCTCCTTAGGACTGGTCGGAGCATCAGGTGCTCCTCCATCACACTCAATCCTCTCTCTGCACCATCCCACCCCAGGGCATACTCAATAATCCTCCTGCAGGCCGATCTCAGTTGCAGAGTCGGCTTCCCAGGATATCCAGCTTACAGTCAGAAATAGAAATGACTCTGAGAAATACACAGATCCACTCTGAGCCTCTGTCTCATCTTCTGTAAATATGAGATACTGGAATGTATACATTTCAGTTATTTTGATGACTACATCAGACCATGCACAGAATGTACTTATACAGAGCTGGCACAAAGTCTACCCTCAACAGATAATAGCCATGGTGGTGGCACAGGCAAGCAGCAGCAGTGTCTGCTTAGGCTGTCCTCTGCCTGCAAGATCCTTTCTCATCCCTCAGGTTGGGGAATATAGCACAGGCTTTGTTGGGCTTCTGATTAGAATGGTGGATTCAATTTGGACATTTTTGTCTGCCCCAGAAACTCTATTAATATAGTATCATACAGGGGGGAGATGCTTAACTTGGTGATCAGGTGATCAAGAAACATCAACAAACAAACATTTTGGAAGATGGAAAGCAGATGGAGAAGTGGCAACTCCTGACTCAGCAGAGGGGAACTTGCACAAGAGGCAGGCACAGAGAAACGAGCCAGTTCCCACAGAGGAACCTGGGAGAGATGGTGAAGGGTCCGCGTGGGAAGGGCAGGCATGGCAGGGCTCCACAGGTCCATGGCTGATGTCTACACAGGGACCTCACGTGGGGCAGAGGCAGCTTAGTAAGTAATGGTTTGTGTGATCATGACGTTTAGCTGTCACATGCTCTGTGACTTGGTAACTGAAACCTCTCCTCCCTCCCCAGCCTGTCTGTCTGATGCAGCTGGGAGTGAGCTGCCACTGCTAAGAGAGGTCTGGCCGGGCACCCAACCGAACGTGAGGTTCACGGTAGCTGCTTAGCGCATGTTTCTAAGGAGATGAAGGAATGAGTGAATGATCTGACTTCCTCTGTGGACCAAAGGAAAAACATATCAAACTCACTTGCTGTGTAAACAAAACTATCTGCTCTCCAAATTATTATTGGTGTGGTTTAGACACAGCTGCTCTCCACAAGTTACGACTCACCTTAGAGCTGCAGTCATAAGATTCTTACCATGTGCGGGACACTGGGCTAAGAGTGTGTTCACACCCACTCTGTCTTGTTCACACACACACACACACACACACACACACACACATCACCACCAACAACAACAACTTTGTGAAGTAGATTTGCTGCAGTGACACTTGCAGAGATGAGATCCAAACTCATGCCCCATGACTCCAATGGCCCGCTGCTCCAAAGGCCTGGAGCTCTGAGGCTGCTTCTGCAGGTCCCGGTGTTTTCTCGTGCCCCTGAACTTGCTTTCCAGGTGAGACTCCCAGCCCACTAGGTTGGCTTTTGCCTGTGGAGTAACTTTGGTGCAAAAGACAAGAGGCCTCAAGAGCCTGCCTCTGTGAGCTGAGGGCGGCGTGGAGTCAGATGGCAGGAGAGAGGGTGGCCTTTCGTGTCTCCTCTGCCCCCTGAGAAACTGGCAGTGTTGATGCAGTGCAACCTCGGTCAGGCACAGGGTGCGATACAGCGAAATGGGCAGCATTTCGGTCGTGGATGATTGGACTGTCTGGGGAGGGAACTGAAGGGGGCCGCGTCTGCAGAGATTCTGCAGCGTGCAAAGGCAAGAGCAGGCCACACGATTGATGAGGGAAACCACAATCTGTCTACTCACTAGCTCAGCTTCTCCCCAGATTTCAACCCTTTAAGAGGAGCTGGACTTTGCTGTCTTCCAGATATCCTAGGTCATGTCTACCCAAGGGGAATCTTTCCTTCCTTTCTTCCAAACCAAGGGGGGTCCCACCCAGGTCTTTGTTGGTGAGGGGACCTGCAATAAGAAGAGGAGTAGGCCCTATTTGCAATATTTAAAAATGTTTAAGGATAAGTATATAGTATCCACAAAGAAACCACAGGGACTATTACTTCTTATTTATTTATTTATTTATTTATTTATTTATTTATTTATTTATTTTTGCAGCACTGGGGATTGAACTCAGGGGCATTCTACCTCTAAGCTATACCCCCTGCCCTATTTTTTATTCTTTATTTTGAAACAGGGTCTCACTAAGGTAGCTGAGGCTGGCCTCGAACCCAGATCCTCCAGTCTCAGCCTCCCAAATGCTGGGATTACAAGCGTGCGCACCACACCCAGCTGGACTATTACTTCTTAAATCTAATTTGTTGGGAAAACAATGCCTGTGGTAACCAGGAATCCTACTGAAGAGAGAGCAAGGTGTTTCTGTGGAGACAAAGCCCAGAAGCACCGCCTGGTGGCTGCACTCTCTTTGGCAAAGCCTCTTCTGGATTTGAGTTCCAGCAAGCCCCAAAGCACACAGGGCCAAGGCTGCAGTCCACTGCAGTGGGGGGTATACCCTGCATCTGCCAAGGCTGTTCTGTTCCAGGCTCAGTGCTGACAGATTCCTTGTGTGGGGCTCTGCATTCCCACCACGACCCTCTAAATGCAATGCCCAAGCAATTTGTACACAGAGGTCATAGAACTTGGATGTGAACTCTGATCCATCTCATTCTAGATCCTGTGCTCTTTATTCTATGCTTTAAGATTCCACCAGAAAACACTAGGAAAAGAGAAAGATGCAGCTTGATGGGAATGGAAAGAGTGGGCCTAGCCCCTGGGGTCAGAGAAGCCAGAAAGAGCAGAAGCTTGGAAATGCTTGGCTGGCCCACAGCCTCGGAGACCAACTTCACTCCACTATTTGTGAGCCGAGGAGAAGGAGCAGAACAGTGCGGGGGTCTGGGCCTAGCTTCCTTCACCTACTCCCGAGACATGGTGGCAAGTAGCGGTTGGACCTTGTCCTCAGCCCCGAAACCACTGAAGAAACGAGCTCAGAGAGGGTTTATGACTTTCCCCAGGACACACAGTCAGTAGGTGGCAGAGGTGGGATTCAACTATGAAAAGGGATGAGCGGGTTCTGTTCTTCTCACGATACAGCCTCTCGTGGACTGAGAATAAGCAAAGGGGGTGGACCTCACCTAGGAAATGAAAAATGAGAGACCAAAAAAAAAAACATTAGTGAGAAGAAGGCTACCTGTGTAAGCGCTGGCCACATTGGTCAGGCTTGGGGGCGCTTCTGAACAAGAGAAGTCTGCTCACAGTCCACCTCTGCTGGACCAACAGAGACCTGGCCAGGTACCACAGCATGCCTCACTCACCTGTCAAATCAGCCTCTGCTCTAGAGATGGGATATAAAGCCAGCAGCTTTTTGCAAGTGAAATTTTATCACAGGTTTCCCCAGTATTTAGCACTGTTCCTGACATTCAGGGGTGCTCAGCAACCAGGAGATGGATGGATGGATGGATGGATGGATGGATGGATGGATGGATGGATGGATGGATGGATGGGATGATGGATGGATGGATGGATGGATGGATGGATGGATGGATGGAAAAATGAGCAATGAAACAAATAACTCAACAGCTGTTTGGGGTCACTTCACACCACAGGGAGGCGTGCTATGGAACTGACTCACCAGCGGTTCCCCAGCCGGTAAAAATCCACACTCTCCTTTATTAGAGCCAGCAGGAGCAGTTTGGGTCCCAAGAGCCGAGCTCCCTGCCCACCTAATACTACGCGAGGTGTTAACTACATTATCTGGAAATACCCTATGACTAATTCCCAGCCCTTATCTGGAGGAGAAGAAAATTGTCTCCAGCCTGGATGCCCCAGATTCCTGGTCAGTTTACGTAAGGCATTTCAAGTGATTGCGGTATTTTAAGCCATTTTTAGCTTCAATCACCTGATGTGTGGTGAGCCCAGAAAACCTGATCTCTTGCTCCCTGAAACTCCCTGTTTTTCCACTAATTTTGTTTAAACTACTTACAGCACCCTAAGTACTTCTCCATTGAAGAGCGGGCTTAGAAGCGCACATCCCCCAGAAGACAGGATTTTTGTAATAGACCTCTATTCAGTGTGTTTTGAAGCGGTCTGTCCCTGGGCTGGAGGCTCCATTACTTTTGGGTAAACCACTCTTGCCAAGTCCCAGGGTGGGTGTATTTATTCTTTGTCGGGGCCTATTTGGTGGTTGTATAGATTGAAAACTTTTCTGCTCAGCCCAAATAGGACTTGATAGAAACTTTTCTCCAAATTATGTCTGCAATGATCTTGGGCAATTAAGAGGAGAATTCCCATAAGGGCCTCCACTAAGCTAGAAGTAGAAACTGGGCTTTCAGTAAGTAGTTGGAGAAGAGACAGAGGCCCTTTCTTTGCAGAGTTGTAGTTACTTGGAAATACATGAAAATCTACAGAAAAGCCAACACCAGGGTGTCAGATAGACTTCTCAGAATCCTGGTTTCCACTCACTATCTCGAGGGCCTTTCCCTCCCACAAAAACAAGTCCTGCTTTGCTGGTGATCCTGACAATTTTTAAATAAAGGCATTGCTTTTGATACAAAATTTGATTGGAGCATTTAGATAAAAGAAGGTACTCGGCCACAATTTGAAACCTTTAGGCAACACCACCTAGCTAATTTGCTTTCTCAAGATTCCTCAGACTTCTTTGTAAAAGGGTAGATAGGAAAGCCTGACACGGTGGCACACCCCTGTAATCCCAGTCCTTGGGAGGCTGAGACAAGAGGATGGTATGTTTGAAGGCAGCCTCAGTCATGTAGCGAGACTCTCAGTAACCTAGCAAGACCCTATTTCAAAAACACACAAAAATATTAAAAAAAAAAAAAAAATAGCCAGGCATGGTGGAGCACGCTTATAATCCCAGCATTTGGGAGGCTGAGACCGGAGGATCCGGGTTCGCAGCCAGCCTCAGCTACCTAGTGAGACACTCCACAACTTAGTGAGACCCTGTTTCAAAATAAAGAATAAAAAATAGGGCTGGGGGTATAGTTTGGAGGTAGAATGGACCTGAGTTCAATCCCTAGTATCGCAAAAAAAAAAGAATAAAAAGTTCACGCTGAGGGTATAGCTCAGATGTAGAAGGCCTTTGGGTTCCATCCTCAGTACCACAAAAAATAAATAAATAAAATAAGTAAATAAATAAATAAAATAGATAAATAAATAAATAAATAAATAAAAAGGACTAGGAAGGACTGGGGGTGTAGGTTGGAGGTAGAATGTCCCTGGGTTCAATCCCTAGGACAAAAAAAGAAAAGAAATATGCTTTCCTGATGAGTATGTTCAGAGTACCCAGTCAGCGTTTCAGAAAGTTAATGCTATTTTGGAAGTGGACATACCATGCTGGTACCAGAAAGCTCCAGGCCCAAGTGCCACCACTATCTCTCTCCCAAGCTTTACCCAGAGTAATTTTTTTTTTTCCCCTGTCTGGATAGTCAGTGCATTTTTTCCCCTTTTCTTTTCCACCTGCAAGTCTCTGCCGACTCTTACACATAGAATCCAAAAGCTTTTCACTATCTGTCACCATATAGATTTGGATGCAATAAAGACTATAATTATTGAGCATTTATGAGAAGTAATATGTTCCCTTTGGTGCACGTTAGCTTGGCTGTTCACGTGCAAGTGTGAATACTGATGTCTCCCGCAGAAGCCAAAGGGGAGCGTGCCGAGCGGGCCCAGGACAGCCAGCTGGTCCCCACGGCTGCCTCTGGAGAGCAATGTGCATGGGGGAAGAGTTTGGAAATCCAAGCCGCAATCTGCTCACAGAGTTTAGATATCAGGCCTTTGCGCGGAGGGATTTGCCAGGCCCAGCCCAGCACATGCGAGCAAGAGGCCTACGGATCCTGCTTGGCAACAGATGGCTGAATTGCTATATAAACATTTAACTGAAAGTTTGATTTCATAAGCGTGGAAATTAGGCAAAACAAAAGGAAAATGATTCTCAAAGGCACTTCAATTAGTAATTTGTAATTTCTCCAACAATGCGGGCTTTGCTCTCTACCCGTCCAAATATTTGCGGAGAAAGGAATTCTGGAAATCTTTGAAAAGAAATCCAGAGTGTCTAAAAGAACTTACCCGGTTATAGAAAGAGAGGGAGACAGAGAGCCCGCATTTGCAAGGAAGATATGCATTTGCCACCGCAGTCACGACTCAAAGCCGTGTCTGTGTCTGAAACGACAAGCAGAGACCAGGCAAGGAACCCGCCCTGCGGACATTTCCTCTCGGGCACCAGGGTAAAAGCGGGCGTTTCCATCACTGTCGAGCGTGCCCCTCTGCACACACAGCCTTGTCTCTCCTCCTCTCTCTGCTTCATCCAGCTCAAGACTTGGTGTGTGTCCATCCGTGGTGCACTCCAGGAATGAAGTCGAGGAGAAGCAACTCTGCCCCAGGCACTGTCAGCCCTGAGCTTCAGGGAGGGAAAGCGTCACGGGTCAGAGGAAGAGTGAGAAAGGACCCAATGTGCAGAGAAAGCGGGCAATTCCAGGTGAGAGGGGGTATTATCACCTGTGCCGGGCCAGGTGTGGCATCCAAGGCCCACCACTCAGATGAATTCTTCCATCATTATTATTTTTTTCTATTTTCAGAAACACAGAAGAGAAGATTTTAAGTGCATTGCCTGTAAAAGGTTTTTGGTAGATGCTGGTGAAATCTATGCTTGGGGGTACTAACATATTATCCCTGGCAATCATAACCCGTATAGGTCGGGCACTTGGCCATCATAAACACTATGTAGTAAGCACCGCTATTAACCCATTTTATAGAGGAGGAAGTGGAAGCTCACAGTATTTAAGGAACCTGTCCAAGGTCATGCAGTTGGTAAGTGGCTGAGCTGGGATCTGAACCCCAGGAGTTAGGCTCAGAGTCTGCGTGTTTCAAAATGCTGCTCTGACCCACCTAGAATGCTCAGAGCTCTTCTAGGTCCTGTCATGCATGTTCAGGGTATCATCTTTTACTGCACAATTTATCGATTTATGTTTTCTCCAGCAGTTCTGGCTTCTTTCCTTCCTTCCTTCCTTCCTTCCTTCCTTCCTTCCTTCCTTCCTTCCTTCCTTCTTCCCTTCCCTTCCCTTCTCTTCCCTCCTCCTCTTCTTCTCCTCCTCCTCCTCCTGCTCTTCTTTTTTCCGTGTGTGTGTGTGTGTGTGTGTGTGTGTGTGTATGTGTGTGTTACTAGGAATTGAATTCAGGGGCATTCTACCTCTGAGCTACACCCCCAGCCCTATTTTATTTTATTTTTATTTTGAAACAGGGTCTTGCTAAGTTATGGAGGGTCTCACTAAGTTGCTGAGGCTGGCTTTGAACCTGCAATCATCCTGTCTGAGCCTCCCAAGTCTGGCATTACAAGCCTGCACCACTATGCCACTAATGCCCAGCTTAGCAATTCTTGTTTCTGAAATCGTCATGACACTTGTCCCTCCTTATCAGCCCCAAATAGCCCCACAAAGCACATCTACTAGAAGAAAACCCATCTCCAAAACCACAACCTAGAAACAACCAAAGGTCATTTTTGACAATACAGACCATATAAGAAAAGAATCCAGAAAATTTTCTGAACACCTTCTCAAAGCAGATATCACACACACACACACACACACACACACAACTGGCTTTTCTTCTAAATTCATGCCTCACCATATTTCTCCTAGTGTCGGTCCTCAGGTGTCTGAGTACCCAATTCGTCTTCTTTATGTTACTCTTTAGAAAACAGATGTGTACCTTCTCCCACAAGGCAGTGTCCAATGCAGTTCACCTTGCGTGCATCCACACTCTCATTGACCCTCATCTTTGTTTCTTTCCTGATCCCGTCCACCTGCCCCGGCCCCCATCCCCAACACGACAGAGAAGGAAATCTGTGCTTCTCCACAGGGGGCTTACGGGTAGGCATCTGGCCAAAGGCCTTCCCCGTGAGATAAACGTGCACAGCTCTGACTCGGTCTGAGCAGTGAGCTCTCCGTCCATCCCCAGGCTACCTGAGCAACAAGTGGGTCTTGGCCTGTGTGTGTGTGTGTGTGTGTGTGTGTGTGTGTGTGTGTGTGTGTAATGTCATATCTTCTTTCACAAACAACAGGTATAACAGGAATTTTCCAAGGGGAAAATGGTGCCCAGTGAGAACCTCTGGTCCAATACATCCTAAAGTATTCCCTTTTTTCTTCAAAGTAAAAATAAGAAATAAGAAAGGTCAAGAGGAGTCCCCCCCCACAACCCGGTGATGGGGGAGGTTTGCTTCCCATTGAGATTTCCTCTGCTCTGAACGGAGAAGGGCAGTTTCCTGTCTGGTTGAGTGGCTTGACCACAGAGGGATGCTATTTAGAACTCTATTTCCAAGTCCAAGAGTTCCAAATCCAGGAAAATAAGCAACATTCCCCTCTATTCAGAGGGGAGGGGCCTTCTTCACAGCCATTCAAACAGGTCAATAGTTCAGTAAAATACATCTGTGGTTTTTCTTATCTCTAGGTCTCTAGGACCATGAAAGGACCTGAAGTAGGAGTTAATCAAATTATTCTCGTGTTCCCTGATTTTTATAAACAGCATAAATGTTTAATTGCCAGTACTAGGGACACATCTGACCTCATAACTCTTTCAAGTTTAAAGGAAGTCCCCTACAGCCAACAATTATCCCCCCCCCCCCAAATAATTTCTTCATCCTTTTCCTGGCTGATAATTTCTTATCAGCTTCCTTGGGAGCCAACTGTACGGCAGCCAGGAGGACAGGCAAATCAGAATTGAATTTGCCTCAGGAATCGGTGCCTCCTCTGTCTCTCTCTGCCTCCTATCTTTGTCTTCCTAGCCTCCCACTCTTCTGGGAAAGGTGGAACATTCTCAGGGCCAGATATGAATCACCGAGGTGCCGGGAGCTTTCCCCAGGCTGGGGGCCTCTTGACTCCCAGGAGAGGCAGGTCCAGGCTGGTACCTCGGGGCTGGAAATTGTACAGGTAGATGTGGGGTCAGGGAAAGACGCCGGAATGCAAGGGGACAGGCACTTGGCCAGTGTCCTCTTGGTCAGCGTGTGGCAAAGACAGCTGAAACGTACGGGGCATGGAAATGGGTAATCTAGGTGATTCCCATTAACAGTGACTGTTTATTTCAGGTCTTAGCCTGAATTGGATTGGATTTCCACTACCTCCCAACAGTGGGAGACATTGATGAACATTTGTTAATTAAACGAATGGTAGTTTTTTGTAAAATAATAATAATAATAATAATAATAACAACAACTCTTCAATCTAGACTCAAACTGACTGCATCTGAGTCAATGGATCCAAATAAATCAAGTCAAAGATCAATTTTGAACACTTGGAGGAGGGCTGAGTTTACCAGTCTCTTCAGAAGATTCTTTTCAACCACGGTGCCTTCCATTTCTGGGAGTCCCTTTGAGGATACCTACATTGGCCTCTTCCAACAAAACCACCAACACCAACAGAGAAAGTGTTATAAAGAAACTGTGACAGGGACCAGGAGGGGCGGGAAAGTGACACAGGCAACTCCCACCGAAGCATGTTCTGGAATCATCTGGATGGCAGGCCTCCACGTTCTTCTGAGACTAGAGACCAGCGCAAGGAGGAAAGGATTCAGGCATGGAGTCTGGATAACATGGAGGTAAAATGCAGCTTTGGGAGTCTTCATGTTCTGGCTCTGCCTCTCACCAGCCGTGGGACCTAGGGCAGGCTCCTGAACATTGTGGACCTCCATTTCCTCATCTATAGAATGGGAGCAATAACAGGGCCTACCTCATTGGATTGCTGCATTAAATTAGCTTTTAAGCCAGGCGTGGTGGCGCGCGCTTATAATCCCAGCATTTGAGAGGCTGAGACCGGAGGATCCGGGTTCGCAGCCAGCCTCAGCTACCTAGTGAGGTACTCCGCAACTTAGTGAGACCTGGTTTCAAAATAAAGAATAAAAATGAGGCTGGGGGTATAGCTTGGAGGTAGAATGCCCCTGAGTTCAATCCCCAGTACCACAAAAAAAAAAAAAAATAGCTTTTAACAAGGCAGAGTTCAGCCGGGCGTGGTGGTGCACGCTTGTAATCCCAGCATTCGGGAGGCTGAGATCGGAGGATCCAGGTTCGCGGCCAGCCTCAGCTACCTAGTGAGGCACTCTGCAACTTAGTGAGACCTTGTTTCAAAATAAAGAATAAAAAATATGGCTGGGGGTGTAGCTCAGAGGTAGAATGCCCCTGAGTTCAATCCCCAGTACCGCAAAAAACAACAAGGCAGAGTTCGCACACAGTTACTTTACACAAGTTTGCCGTTACAATTGTCCTCACCACCACTTAAAACTCCACCATTACGTATGAGGCAGGCGCACTGTGGATTCACTGATTCGCTCTCAGGACTGGAGAGGAAGAAGGACAGGACCATAAATACCCACGGGGATGGCAGGATGCATGCCAAGCTCAGAAATGCATAAGAAAATAAGATGCACGTCTTCTCCTAGAGGAATGAGAGGGTCGGTCTCTTTGAGCCTGTACATCTACGCCTGTTCGGGGCAGCTCTGAATATCAGACGAGCTAGACATTTGGTGGCACAGTATCAAGACAGCATCTTCCCCTCTCTCTCTCCCTCCCTCCCTCCCTCCTATTTTTCCTTCCAAGCAGACAAAAAGTAGGAGGTTGAAGTCACTGCTCACCACTCAGTGTTGGCCTGACCTTGTGCCTGCCCTGGATCCCCAAGGAATAGAAAGCAGTCAGGCTGAGCTGGCCAGCCACAGGCCGAGGCAGGACCAGGCAAGGCCACTGACTCCCCTCCCCCTCGGGGCCCTCCACCTGCTCTGAACAAGCCCCTGTCCACTCAGGCTGGGCAGGGTCCTCCAGTTTGGGTCCCTCTGCACCCAGGCTGACAATGGCTACCAGGCTACGAGAGAAGGTCACCTGGATAAGGAAGACGGATCACGTGACCCCCTCCTCCTGTGTGTGCATCGGATCAGGGATGTGCTGGCTTGGATACCACGTGCCTCTGACCTTCTTAGTCTTTCTGCCCTAAAAGTTCCCCCCAGCCTGCTCACCCACTATCCTTGCCAGCCCAGGAAGTTTTTTGTTTTTTCTTTTTTGTTTTTTTAATTAAATATCCTTTTACCTAGCTGGAATTATGGAAAACACAAACACACCCACCCACTTATATTTCTATAATACGCGCACAATGCTTGCCCTGTGTCAGGCACGAACCACCTCAGAAATAATGACTTATTTACTCATCAAAACAAAACTATGTGGCAGGAGCTATAATTATCCCATATTTATAGTAAAATAAAGACATAAAGAGGTTAATAACTTGCCCAAGGTCACAAACTTGCAAGAGGAGGGGGGTCAGGATTTGAACCCAGGCCCTCTGGCTCCAGAATCATTCCAGCTCTTAAACACCCTGTTATTCTACTTTGAAACCACCAATAACCCCTGTGACCCCATTATAATAGGCCCTGCTAATTACTCTCCCACTTTCTGCCCCTTCCAATCCCAGTTGAAAATCACTGCATTTATCACCCGGGTCTCGCAGTAAAGTCTGGACACAAAGATGCCAAGTAATTAAACGAAATATAGGATAAAGGGGAAAAAATATAAATGCAAATATTGAGATCAAGGGGGAAAGTGAGAAAAAGGAAGTTGAGAGACATCTAGGGACAGGGATCTTGAATACCCTACAGAGTGGCAGATTGTCCCTGGCACCCCAGAACTGGGCAGCCCCAAATACCAACAGTGCCCCTGTTGGGAAACAGCATATAGGAGCAGAAGGTGCAAAAGAAATACAAGAAGGAAAGAAGGAAGTTGGATGTGGTGGTGCACGCCTGTAATCCCAGTACTTGGGAGGCTGAGTCAGGAGGATAGCAGGTTTGCGGCCAGCCTCCGCAACTTAGCCAGACCCTCGGCAACTTAGTAAGACACTGTTTCCAAATAAACAATAAAATAGGGCTGGGTGTTAAAAAAAAAAAAAAAAAAGAGAGAGAGAGAGAAGGAAAGAAACCTTCTTTTCACTCCCAGAAGTCCAGCTCTTGCGGCCCGGGTGGCCAGCCTGGGCAGGGTCATCTTTGGAGTGGGGCAAGGTTTCCCTGCAATGCCCTACAGCTCACTGCAACTCTTCTGCTACAGAATCTGCAAACTGCCCCAGGATTGTTAGAAGGTTCAGGAATGAGCTGTGGTCAGGTTGGCTGAAGCTTTCAAAAGAATGATGTTTGTAAAGTTGTATTAATAACGATGCTCTGTCCCGGTGGAGAGTGAAATTCTTCCAAGGGTTTATGCTGTGGTTTATAAAGTGCTGTAGTTGCCTGGGGATGAAGCCTGGAGCCCAGGCCTGCAGTGGGATTGTCTGCAGCCTCCGAAGATTGCAAAGCCCTCTCCATTTGTGACCTCCGGCCCCTGATTCCACCTCCAAGACCCCAAGGCAAAAGGGAGGGTGGATATTCACAGGAAAAGATGTTCATCTCAGCATTACTTATAAAAGCAAAGAACTGGAAGCCACCCAAAGCTTCTGTGACAAGAGAAATAAATACTAAGTAAACTTTGGTACAACTGCATGATGGAGTACTTGGCAGTCATTTAAAAAAAAATCCTTTGCAAAGAGCTTTCAGTAATCTGGGGAAATGTTTTTGCATAATGTTAAGTAAAAACACAGGATACCAAGTTGTGTCTTTTGATCTTTGGCCTAGAAATCCCACTTCGGGACTACATCCTACAAATTTGAAATCAGCAGTATATTAGGATAAATGCATATCAATATTTATTGCTGTAGTATTTTAGGGGCTAAAATAACAATAATAATAAAACTGAAAAGAACTCAAGGGTCATCAATAAGAGTATATTTAATTTAATTAGGGCGACTCCACAGCACAATCTACAAACATTAAAATAAGTTTCCAGCCAGGCGTGATGGCGCACACCTGTAATCTCAGTATTTGGGAGGTTGAGCCAGGAAGATAGCAGGTTTGAGGCCAGCCTCAACAACACAGAGAGACCCTCAGCAACACCCTGTTTCCAAATAAAAAATAAAATTGGGCTGGGGGTGTATCTAGGAGGCAGAATGTCCCTGGGTTCAATCCCCAGTACAAAAAAAAAAAAAAAATAGAACAAAATAAAACACCAAAAAAAAAAAAAAAAACAGAAACAAGAAAACAAGTTTTCAACTATATGTGCTGTATATGACTGTTAATCAATCAAGGCAAGTTTATAAATAACAGTGTTCTGGTCAGCATTCTTACCGCCATCATCTAAAGACCTGATCATGTAGCTTAGAGGAAGGAAGATTTATTTTCTGACAGTTTGGGTTCAGTCCAGGTGAGGCCTGAGACTGTGGAGCGCCAGGCATGGCGGCGGGAAGCCAGAGAAAGGGAAAGCACATGGGCTGTGCTCCTCACATGGAGGCCGGAAGCAGAGAGAGCAGGGGGAAGAGGGACTGTTTATATAATCCCCAAGGCCACGCCCCAGGGACCCACCTCCCACCACACCATGCGGGCTGGGTCACCACCCAGTAAGTCCACTACAATGGATTTCTCCTCTGCTGGGATTACAGCCCTCACGACTCAGCTACACCAGCTCCAAACATTACTAAGTGAGTTCCTTTAGGTGACATTTTACATGTAACTCTAAGAAACAGTTTATATGGAATAGGTTTAACCTATTAAACTAGCAAATACATACTCACCCCCACACATGCAAGTACGCTCTAAATGTTTGCATGGTCACAAAGGTCCACAACCACCCCTTAACAAGAGGGACAGAGTGGGACACAGATTACCAGCCTTTTCTTCTCCCATCTCCATTTGGTTAACTTGTTTAAATGAGCGTAATTAATGCAGTAACATACAACATCCAAGATGTGTAAAGAATCTAATGGACAGTATGATCTCAGCCTTATTAAAATGCACACAAACCTGGGGCAGGGGAAAAGACTGGTGAGAAATATCCTTACCTACGCCACGGGGTATTGTTTAGTGCTGTGAATCAGGATAAATGGATAGATGGACGAATGGATGGATGGATACACACAGACAGACAGAGGGATGGAAGAGAGGGAGGGAGGTAAGGAGGGAGGGGAGAAGGAAGGAAGGAAGGAAGGAAGAAAGGAAGGAAGGAAGGAAGGAAGGAAGGAAGGAAGGAAGGAAGGGAGGGAAAGATACAAAAAAGGAAAACAGGGAATGAGAAAAGGAAAGAGGGATATGAGAGACACAAGGAGAGAAGAGAGAGGAGAGGAGAGAAAAGGAGAGGAGAGGAGGGAATGGGAGAGGAGAGGAGAAGGAAATTAAACAGTTGAATCAACGCCTGCATTATTTCTTTCAGCCTGCCCTGCAGCTCCAGGCGCCTGTCCTCCGCAGGCCTCCTGCCCCCTCTGCCATCCCACACGGAGGTTCCCCATGGCAGTGCACAGAGATGAGCAGATGAGCCCGATTAAGAGACAGCCACGTCTGCACTGCATGGTTTACAGCCATTCTATAATGGGTGAAACCCTCTGGAATTAATATCTGATGAAAAATAAACCCGTTAACAGGACAGATTTATAGTATTCAAATTACTATTGATCCATTCAGTACACAACTAATAAAAACCTTCCTTGCGTGACCTTCCACCTTGTGCGCGCTTAAGCAAATTATCTCTAATAAACAAGTATTATGAGGAACCCGAGGAAAATGTCAACCCATAAATTATTTTCTCTCTCTCTCTCTCTCTCTCTCTCTCTCTCTCTCTCTCTCTCTCTCTCTCTCTCCTTTCTTTCTCTGGATGGAGCTAGAAATCAGTCTTCAACATCTACTTTCATGTACCTAGTGGGGGCCTTAAGAATCACAAAATCTTTTATAACCTAATAGCAATTCTTCCTTGTTGAAATGGGCGTGGTAGCATGACAGAGCCCTGTCTCTCAATAAACAATTCAATAAAATCATCACCAATCTCACTAACACGTATGAGGGCAAACCTAAAGGGAAACACGCCAAGTGCCGTGTGCATGTATGTTTAGATCATTTTGGACCTCACTGGGTTGTATAGTTACCATGCATCAATAAAAGTATATTCTTTTAAAAAGCCACAAGACAAAAGCCATCTTCAAAGGGGCAATGGAGAAAAAGATAAACCTAGTCTAGGACTGCAGTAACATGGGCTCTGGTCTTGCATCTGAGCCCCAGTACCTGTGAACAGTGACTTCATATCTATGTTGTACTTCCAGCACCAATCAAAACATGCTGATAGGACGCTTAACCTCATTTGGCTAAATTCTGATAATTGTGCAAATGTCTGAAAACAGCTTACACATCCCACTGCAGGTCTTTCCTTCCTTCCTTCCTTCTTTCTTCCTTTTTTTTTTTTTTTTTTGTTGTTGTTTTGATACTGTGGAATGAGCCCAGGGGTGTTCAGAGGTAACATTCTTACTTCTGAGCTATACCCTCAGCCCTATTTTTAATTTTTCTTTTTGAAACAGGGTCTCACTACGCTGCTGAGGGCCTCACTAAATTAATAAGGCTGGCTTCAAACTTGCAATCCTCCTGTCTCAGCCTCCCAAGTCCTCCCTGGGATTACTGGCATGTGTCACCACTACACCTGGCTCCCCGCTACAGAACTTGATGAAAATAACTTCTGCTGTAATGGCACTATGATCTGAATGTGGTGTCATTCCCAAATTCACGTACTGAAAACAAATCCCCTGGGTGATAATATAGGAGGTGGGCAGTGAGTTCATGAGGGGGGAGTTCTTAGGAATGAAATCCATGCCCTTATAAAAGAGGCCTGGAGAGCTGCCTAGCCCCTTCCCCCACGCGAGGAACCAACAAGAGGGTGCCACCTATGATCCAGAAAATGGGCCCTCACCAGAGACTGGACCTGTCAGCACCCTGACCTTGGACTTTCCAGCTTCCAGAACTGTGGGAACTAAGTTTCTGCTGTTTATAAGCCACCCTGTTATTGGTATTTTTGTTACAGCAGCCAAACATGGTAAGGCAAACAGCAAAGTGGAGGATTTTTGAGATAGATCCTCTCAGAGCCTAAAATATTTACTCCCTGCCCTCTTTACAGAGAAAGCTTGCTGACCTCTCTTCCAAAATAACGGTTAAGGCTGAGAACCGCTCAGTGTGGCCAAGGATGGTCCACAGCCTAAGTAGACCTAGAAACCTCGGTGTCCATGAAGCCAGTCTTCAGGAATTCTCTACCCTTCTCTCTTCTCCCACTCCATCACTCTTCTCTTCTTTCTCTTCCCTGCCCTTCCCTACCCTTCCCTTCCCTTCCCCTCCCCTCCCCTCTCCTCCTCTCTCCTCTTCTCCTTTCATCTCCTTCCTTCCTTCCTTCCTTCCTTCCTTCCTTCCTTCCTTCCTTCCTTCCGATACTGGGAATTGAACCCAAGGGCATTCGACCTCCAAGCTATACCCCTAGCCCTTTTTATTTGTTTGTTTTGAAACAAGGTCCCTCTAGGTTGCAAAGAGCCTGGCTGCATTGCTGAAGCTGTCCTCGAACCTGCGATCCTCCTGTCTCAACCTCCCAAGTCCCAGGGTTACAGACGTGCACCACCACATCCAGCTCCATCGCCCACTTTCAGACAACAGAGCTGGAGAATTGATTCGAGACAGCAGCATTATTGGAAGCTGGAAGGAGAAGGATTTAAGGGAGCTGTAATGACACCATAAAAGCTTTGTTGGGTTGCTTTTACGAGCCCGAATGGGCTCAGAGAAGCCTGACCCTGAGAGGTCAGCGGAAGTGTGTAAAAGGCTTGTCTTTGGGATAAATGCATATCAAAACCCGCCCGTGGAGGGAAAGAGGAGGGGAAAAAAAGGAGAAGTAAATGACAAGTGCATTGCTTTCTCTGGGAGAATTTCCTCTGAAAGGAAGTTCGCAGTGAGGCCCAGCGAGGAATAAATGGTGTAGAAATGACAGTGGCTGTTCCGTCGGCCCCAGCTGCACCCCAGGCTGATAAGATCCCCCGTGTGTCAGCGGCCCTGTCTCCCTTTCCGCACTTCAATGTGAACTTTACAGCAAGAGGGGGACAGGAGGCAGCGGAGGGGAAAACAGTGGCTCCGAAGGACTTGTGCACAGGGTGTGAAGCCATTTCAATTTTATATTCGAAAGGACTTTGTAGGTGATCCCAGGAATGTAATTATGCCCGCCTAATAAAAGCAACATATGCTAAGACAATTAAAAGATTTTTTATTATACATCTATTCATTGTATTCCATTTTGGGGCACAGCAGTAGAGACTGATGAGATGGAGAGGGTGTGTGGCGCTGAAAGGGGAGCCAGAGTCGGCCAGGGTTCTGCCCACGGGGAATAAAGGGAGGGCGACGTATTTTTAACATAAAGATGAGTTACCAGATTCCTCTTTACCGGGGGTCTTTTCACCTTGCAAAATGCCAAGGCTCTAGTTTCACGATGCTGTATCGTGAGGAAATACAGCCGAAGATGTACTGTGCCTTCTGAAAGCCCTTGGTGTTTTGGTTTGCAATCATAAAATGAAGACCTCCCTACAAGGCCAGAAAGGAAAAGGTCTGTCCCTTGATCCAAAGTTTAAGGCATGGCAGCCAAGGGAAATTGAGCTCTTGTTCTCCTATCCGGTCACTCCTAATACTATTAATTGGGGACCAGAGAGGGGACCCAAGGATATGCCAGACACTAGAAATAATCTGTACCCTCAAATAGCTCACTGTGACAAACTGTCAGCGCCCCAACAACAAAAAAATCATATGCTCTTCCTGGGCAAAAAAGCTAGAGGGCATTTACCAGTCTGTCATGCTACTAGAGACAGCCACGAGATCAATTCTTACCAATAAAAGGTGGCTAAGGCTGGTAAGAGACAACAACCAACTGGAAGTAGATATTGCCAGGGAGAAGGGCACAGGTAGGTGATCTGGGTCCCCAAATCACTCCATGGAGCATAGCTGCTACTGGCCAGAAATACCCACTTACGTAGCAAACACAGCTCCATACAGAACAGCCTAAGTGGGTAGTACTATAATAGTGGGTATTCCTAGTGGGAGTTAAGCTCTAATGCATTGTGAAGGCTACTTGTTACTGCAGCCTAGCCTACCCTCATACAGTCACAGCAGAGATGGGCACACAGTTCGTGCTGAGGTCAACTGAAGAGTGTGATCGGTGCTCTACTGTGCATCTCGAGGTGTAGAGACACAGGAAACAGCTTGTGAGTGTAATATGAGGGCCCAGGACCGTTTCATAGAGAAGGAACCATTTCAGGTGCAACTCAAAAGCGAGCAGCCTGAGGAACACGACAAGCTGGGAGGGGGCCGGAACTCAGGTAGAGGTCTCGGCAAGGCACGACCAGAGGCTCAGAGGTGTGAAAGGATGTGGCCTGTTCGTGGATTCATGACTAATCAGGGGAGCGGGAAGCAGGATGCGTGGGAGGAAGGGGCGATTCGGAAAGGGCAAGCTGGACGAAAACAGCTCGGGCTCTCGTGGGAACAGGACGCTCGTGCCAGGGACTCTGCGGGAGGATCATTTTGTTTCTGTCTGGGTGCCAGGACACAGGGCGGGCCCACGAACCCACCTCTAATGCTAACCACGTGGGTCAACATCAGAGCACGCCCTGACTAGGCTGGGGCCACGACTGGGTCAGATGGTGCATGGAAGGTCAAGGGCTCCGAGAACTATGGCCTCCGACCCCTGAGATGCTTTTCACCCAGGAAGAAAGGTCATGTCAAGGGCAAGTGAGCTAGCTAACCACTCATACCCATGGAGCTAATAATAGAGGCAGGTTGTCCTGTGACTCATGCCGAAGGGGGATGGGACGGTTCTGTGGCTGACCTGGTGGCCACATGGAGACACAGACAGAGCCCACCCAAAACCAAGTTAAAACCCACACCCAGGATCTTAGGCACCCCACAATAAGTGTCTTAAAGGCTCCTGAGAAGCCAGGTTTGGTTATATTCCACAAAGCTGGCTCTCAAACTAATTCGTGACATTGCAACACAGAGCCACACTTCAGCGGATTTCAAGCATTATCCTTTTATTCAAGTCACTGGACTGAACCTTATTAAAGATTAGAGCCATTAAGTGAGAGCTGACCGATCTTTATGGGGTTATAGTTGGACTCCGTAGGGTGCTCCATGTCCCAAGCCCTTGAGAAGGGGCGTGCACATTGGACCTGAAGGTATTGTTAGAGACAGCAGGAGGCTGAGAAGGGGGTTAGCAGTTAATAAGAAACAAGCTGGGGGTGTGGGCACACACCTGTAATTCCAGTATTTGGAGGCTGAGACAAGAGGATTGCAGGTTGGAGGTCAGCCTCAGCAACTTAGTGAGATTCTATTTCAAAATAAAAAAATAATAAAATAAAATAGGACTGGGAGTATAGCTCAGAGTTAGAATGCCCTTGGGTTCAATCCCTAGTAACACACACACACACACACACACACACACACACACACACAAAAGGAAAGAAAGGAAGAAAAGAGAACAGGAAGAGGAAGAGAAAGAAGAAGAACCACCAATATGCTGAGGGAGAAAAAGTATGCATATTTATAGCAGATCCAGGTAAATATACCAGTTATTAGGGTTACTGTTATTACCGCTAACAATGCATGGGATAAATTATGCAAATGAGAATCACTTATGCAAAACAGCACCTACCAAAGGTTCAATAAGTGAAAGCTACTTTACTCTCCTCTTCTTTTGATTCTTCTTCCCATCATTTGTCTCTCTTTTTATATATTTCTCATTGGAGAATATATCCCATCTTGAATGCCACTTTTTCATTTTACCTCTTATAGTATTATTTTTTCCAACAGTCATTTTATTTCAGTGGCTGCCTAATATTCCATTAAGTGGATCGACCACAATTCCACGATTTATGGAATCATTTTCCCTACTGTTGAACCTTCAAGTTGATCTTAAATTCTTTTGGCTCCCCCCCCCCCCACACACACACCTAATTTTTAAAGAAGAGGGCTTTATTTTGTAGGAAATGCTTTTTCCCGTGGCTTCATGGGTGCTGTGAGCTGGGCTCTTTTGGAGCAGTAAGGCCTGGATGAGAGAGGCTGCTCAGGAGGCCGTCAGGGGCTATCCATTCAACAAGGTGCAGAGCGCTACCCCTGAGCTTCTGATCACAACCTCTGTCTGCTAATGCATCTGAGCCAGGCATCCTGAGTGGTGAGAGAGACCCACACACTGGCTGTCCTAACAACCAGCTATCTCCAGGGTGGGTCACTCCATTGTGCCCCAAACATGCCAGGCATTTTTATGCTTCTGAGGTGGTTAGTACACGGCCCCTTGCATGGAGGGAGTACCACTTCAATGCCCTCGGGAGGCCCAGGAGGGAAGCAGATGGTTCAAACCTCAGGGATCCTGCTACAGTGACGCAGATACATATGGAGCTGGGCCCCGAGACAGGGACACACATGTGCTACTAATGGGATTAACAATGGTTTTTCTGCCAGATGAGATTTTTTTTCTGGGGAGAATCCTGCACGTCTTTTCCATGTAATGAGATGGATTCCAGCAAAGCACTCGAGTTACAATTTCATATTTCCATGGCCTTTTTACACAGACACAGACACAGACAGACACAGACAGACACACACACACACACACACACACACACACACACACACGAAGCCATCACTCACAATCTGTCTTTGTATTGGGAGTGAGTCTACCCTCTCCAGGAAGGCAAACACACTCTTGAGGTTTCACGGGGTTCTATCCCAGAGCAGACATCCTGGACACAATGCACGGCCACTCAGCAAGAAGCAGAGGTTTACAGAGGGGTGACTCTGAGCCAGGCCCCTGGGAGCTACAGGGACAAAGAAGCGCAGTTTCTGTTCTCAGCGGATTTGCAGCCCGGCGCAGAAATGCAAGATTTTAACTGGGACGCAGTTAAGGAGGGCTGTGCTCTGAGAGGAGGTGGTGTCTTTGACCAGCTTCGATTCGGAGGCCCTGCTTTCTGCACCACAGCAGCTGCTATCGCTACACGCCTCCTACGTGCCAAGAACCAGGCAAGACTCCGGGATACGCACAGCTCGGACTCTCGGAAGGCTCAGTGTCAAGTGGGGAGAGAGCAAAAGCAGGCCGTCGTCACGGCCCCCAGAGAAGTTCGAGGAGCATACACTGGCCGCCAGAGCAGTGCCTGGCCTCCACCTGCTACTTGGTGACAGAGCAAGGGCAGGCGCTGACGCAGGGAAGGGGCCAGGTTGCCCTCCCTCCACAGGCGTCTGCAGGAGCTCCGCGTTCCTAAGAGCAGGGATGACCTGCCTGACTCATGGCACTTGGCCAATTGCATTTGAAACCCAAGCCTCTGTGTATATCGGAACGCAGGAAGCCATCTTAAAAGGATGCACTAATTAGCTTCCTGGGATTACAGAATTTAAAAGCTTCTGTGATCGAATTTGTTTCAGTCTTTTTTTTTTTTTAAGGATTCCAAAGACTGGTTCTGCTGTCAGAACATCAGAAAACAGGACGAAATAAAGAAGATAACAAACTTACTGGTTTCAACGGCAGAATGTCTTCAATGTGAATGCTGATTTGGGCTGATAAAAAGCAATACAGCATTAAGAGACCACAATGCATCGTGAAGTCCCAACCTCTCTTGGCTTGACACCACGGGCACTGCGTGGATCTTAAGAGCATCTGTAAGCCCACTGCGAATCAGCACCGAGGATCAGAGCACCTGGGTACCATTCTCACCTCCATCAAGGGTTAGGGAAAACCCCAGCAAAAACCAAACCAAAGCAAAGAAGAATTTTAAGATTCTGGGTATGAAAATTAACAGGCGAGATCTCAAAAGAATTTTTCTTATTAACCACCATTCGCTGTTTTCATTAGGAATCGAGAGAGCCAATCATGCAAAGGATGCAGATAATAATTATACGTGTTCAATGTGGGGGGATAAAAAATGGCCAGGGCGCTACACTACGAAGAAAGTATATAGTCATATTATGAGACATGCCCTATAATTAAGAGCCATTTTCAGAATACTTTCTTATGGAGTTAACCCCTCCCTCTGAACACTGCCTGAACTTGGTCTGCATTTTACCTGGGTGGACACACCTGTGCTGTAATTAACCGTTGGAGCCCTTGTCTTCCAGGTTAATCTGTGATCTCAAAGGCAGCTACTTCCTGTCCTGGACCCATTCCACTCTCTGGGTGCCCAGCAATGGGTCAGGAGGAATCACCATTGAATTGCACGTACTCCATGTTCTCTTAAAGTTGACTTCCCTAGTCAGGCTAATCCTTCAGTCTATTCTTGGAAACATTTCCCAACATCTCACATTTTTTCTTAAACCAGGGAGTGTGCGGGGGGGGGGGGGGGGG
>PVLC010001002.1:39891-83328 GCA_004027655.1 Graphiurus murinus | reverse complement strand
GCATATTACAGCCTTATAAATTTAATTTCCAAATTTAGGAAGATACCAAAAGAAAAAAAAATGAAATGAGCTTGCAAAATCTTAAAGAGGGAATATACTGTAAAAGAGGAAGTAACTCTTAACTGAGAAATGTGAGTTCTGTTTTTTGTTGTTTTAAGCAAAAAAAAAAAAAAAAAAAATCTCCTTCAAAGGAATCATGCAATCATTTGCTCTCAGGGAAGTGATTCCTGGTCAAACTGAATTTTCTTAATCTCACATTATTTAGAGAGTGAATGAAACTGGTTGATTTCTGAGCTTGGTACCCCTTCAATCCAAAGATATAAGTAAAGGCCATATCAGTTTGACAGTAAGATGTTCTTTCTAAGGAAATGTAACCAGAGCTGGGCTCAGTAGCACAAGCCTGTAATCTCAGTACTTGGGAGGCTGAGACAGGAGAATTGCAGGTTTGAGGCCAGCCTCAGCAACTTTTAGAGAGCCTTAGCAACTTACCAATACCCTGTTTCAAAAAATAATAATAATAATTAGGGCTTGGTTGAGGTGTAGCTTAGAGCTATAATGTGAGTTCAATCCTCAGTACAAAAAAAAAAGAGAGAGAGAGAGAGAAGGAGGGAGGGAGGGAAGGAAGGAGGGAGGGAAGGAGGGAGGGAAGATCCAGAGGCAAAGGGAAAGGAATACTTTTGGAATCTGACTGACCTGTGTCAAATTCTGTGCTAGCCACCTGCTAGCGGGATGACTTTAGGCAAATCCAGAACTTTCCTGATCCCCTATTTCCTCAACTCTAAGTGGAGATGGTAACAACACTGTGAGGATTGTGTTAAGAGTTAAATGAGATGGTATCTGTAAAGAGAAACCTGACAGGAAACAGAGGGCATTCAAGGGAGAATGCTTCCCTCTGGGAAATCATGATTGGATGGGGTCATAAAAAGATTTTACAGCAACTGATCCAGAGGATGAAAGTCACAGGTGACCCCGGCCTTGTCTGAGCTGGTGCGAGCACTATGAGCTCTCCTTTTGGAGAGGGCAGTTGAGTTGCCAGGCCCAGCAAGTGAGCACCGAGTGCGGCCCAGGGACCCAGGTCAGCTGAGCCACGCTGCAAGGGACACAGGGACTCCCCCATCTGGGTCTGAGTTCTCCCCAGTTCTGCTGCAAGAAGTTCCCTGGAGGTCAGCAAAGTCTTCCAGGCCCTTCTCGCTGTTGAGAACCAGGAAAAATGTCCAGAGAGGAAAAGAGGAGTCCCCAGGGAGACAAAGGGAGCCCACCACAAAGCTGGGCTCGAGGCCAGGTGGGCTAAAGACCCAGGAATTGGAGCCTTGCAGCCACGCTGCCTGTTCCTTCTGCTCTGGTTGCGATGTGTGTTGGACAATCCACTTTCTGGCTGTCACCTAGGGCTTGTGCAATAGGTTATCACGTTAGCCAGCCGTCTGGGGCCCCGTTGTCGAATTCTGGGCTATGGGGGCTCTCACTGGCTTTCAAAGGACCACCTTCCAGGGGTGGCGACAGGAATACAAAGGAAGCTTGCAGGCCCTGCTGGTAAGAATCCCAAGAGTGAGAGGCATTGCCAGGAGCTCCTTCACCCTCCAAGGGAGACCTGAAGTGTAGCCATCCTATGCACAGTTACTGCAGCTTAGGCAGTAATGCCTTCCAGGGGTTGCTCTGGTGCCTTAAGTCCGGGGCTCTTTGACATATAACGAGTCTCAGACATTTGATGAGCTGGGGAAAAAGCCAGTCTAGAGGCCTCAGAAAACCTGCGCCCTGCCTGCACACGGAGACTCTGCCCACGTGACTTGGCCTCGCTCATCTTTAGTTTCCCAACCCTGCCACGAGATTTTTGACTTTTCAGAGTTGCAAAGGGATCGTGTTTCTAAAACAGCTAGCACACGCCTTGCCCATGTTAATTCATATGTGATATATTCTCTGTAACTTTCTCCTTTCTCTCTGAAGGAGTTAAAAGATACCCCTTTCTCTCTCTCTCCCTTTTCTCTCTCTCTCTCTCTCTCTCTCTCTCTCTCTCTCTCTCTCTCTCTCTCTCTCTCTTTCTCTGTTTTTTATACTTAGGGTTGAACCTAGGGGTATTCTACCTTCAAGTTATTCTCCCAGCCCTATTTATTTATTTATTTATTTATTTATTTATTTATTTATTTATTTATTTTGAAACAGGGTCTCACTAAATGGCTGAGGGTCTTGCTAAGTTGCTGAGGCTTGGCTGGAACCTGTGATCCTCCCGTCTCGGCCTCCCCAGTACTGGGGTTACAGGTGTACATCACTGTGCCCAGCTAAAAAAAATTTTTGAAGAAGCTCTAGGGTCAAGATTTTTTTTTTCCTCAACACAATAGGCTGGTTTTCAATTTTGCGTAATATATATACTGAGAAGCCTTTCCTTTTTAAAAGGCTTTTTTTTTTTTTTCACACACATACGCTTTTTCATTTTCCAAAATGGGAAAGAATTAGAGGCTGCAGCGGATGGTGTTGGGGAGGGACCGAGTTCTGGGCTCAGCCCGGACACACACAAGCTCTGAGATAACTGAGCATGCCCAAAGATGCAGAGACTCAGTTTCTCCCTCCTCCTGTTCCCCGAGGGGATGCAGGAGTGAGAAGCGAGCCTAAGGAGTGAAAATTCTAGTTGGCGCCCACGGAAGCACAGTTCTCACTCCTGGCCTGCCTCCGCTTTTCTAGGGCACCCATCCTCCATTCCTGGGCAAGGAGGAGCTCGAACGGGGCGGGCAGGGCCGAGGGAGAGACAGAAATAACAGGGACTAGATGCCTGCTGGCTATTTCAGTTGCACACGCGCACGCTGAGTAAGTCCCTGGGGGTTGATTATAGCTACCTGAGAAGACTCCTTAACTCTTTCTGCAAAAATGAACTTAATGAAAAGTCTACTGCCTTGCAGAACACAGAGGAGTACTAAGGATGGGAACTCTATGCAGGATGGTGGAGCCACTGTGCCAAAGAGTTTCGCGGGGCCTCAGAAGAGTGAACTACAGAGTTTACATATGACCTAGCAATTCCACTCCTACATATATATCCAAAAGTGAAAACAGAAGTCTGTGCAGAAACTTGTCCATAAATGTCTATAGCAGCATTATTCATAATAACCAAAAGGCAGAAACAGCCCATATGTCCATTAATGGATGAATAAATAAACAAATGTGGTATATCCATGCAATGGAATATTATTCAGCTGTAAAAAGGAATGGAATACTGACACATGTTCCTTCTGTGAACCCTCAAAACATTATGCTATACAATTGAAGCTAGACACTAAGAGATCACATATGGTGTGATCCTTTTTATGTGCTAAGCTCAGAAGAGGCAAATCCATAGACATCAAAAGCAGATAGGTTAAGAGAGGAGAATGAGGAGTGATTACTTTAATACAATGGGAGGTATTTTTCTGGAATGATAAAAAACATTTTGAAACCAGAAAGAGGTGGTGCTTGCACAACAGTGTAAATTCATTAAGTGCAACTGAGCTATACCCTTTAAAACACTTCATTATTGAGGTGAATTCCACTTCAATTTTTAAAACGTTGGTAGAAAAAAAAATAGGAAAAATTAAATATAATCCAAGGATTTTGAAGTCATTGCAGCCCGAATTTGAATCTCATCTCGGCCTCAGTAGACTGGGGTAACCTTTAGCAGGGGACCTGGACACTCTGGCTTTAGCTCTATCGTCGTTAAGAGGACAGGCTTGAGCATATCCAGAGTCCAGGAAGAACTTACCGGACCCCGCAAGCCAGCCGCTAGTGCCGGCCCGTGCCTGACATGCGCAGTAGATGCCGGCTCCACCCCGCCCCTTCTCCCCCTGTCTCTACTGCAGGAGCCCACCACCGAGCGTTCTGGATCATCAAGTAAATGAGGGGCTACTGATTGTATGATAGTGACGCTTACACCCAGCACTCAGAATTGGAACGCTGGCATCCTGCCGTATTTGCTTCAGACAATTCACTGAAGTTGAAATTCACTGTGTCCTCGGTACTGGGCCTGATATCTCCTTGGAGGAGAGAACCAAGTTCCTGAAAAAATTAATACCTAAGAGAGATCATTCATTCATTCAGCTGGCTTTTATTCAGGGCCTCTTAGGAGTAGGACATCCAAAGCATGTAGACATGGTGTACCAATGGAGCTGCTGCTTCATTAATGTCCAACCTGCATTAGACATTGAAGACGCCTGTCACCAGCTGCCCTGCTCAGCGCTCTGCTTTACAGCACATGGGCAGTTTGCTTTCTAAACTTGGAATGTGGTTAAACAGCACGACTAAGAAAACAAGTCCAAGCTGGCGCTGTGGCGCACACCTGTGATCCCAGTACTTGAGAGGCTGACACAGGAGGATCACAGGTTCGAGGCCAGCCTGAGCAACTTAGTGAGACCCTCAGCATTTTAGAGAGACTCTGTTTCAAGATAATAAATGAAATAAAAGCTGGGCATGGCAGCACACACTTGTAATCCCAGTAATTGGGAGGCTGACTCCAGAGGATCCAGGTTCCTGGCCAGCCTCAGCTACTTAGTGAGGCCCTCCGCAATTTAGTGAGACCCTGTTTCAAAATACAGAATAAAAAGTATGACTGGGGGTATAGCTCAGAGGTAGAATGCCCCTGGGTTCAATCCCCAGTACCACAAAAAAAAAAAAAAAAAAAAAAAAAAAAAGACTGGGAGCACAGCTTGGAGGTAGAATGCTCCTAGATTTAATCTCCATTACCAAAGAAAGAAAGAAAGATGGAAAGGAAGGAAGAAAGGGAGAGAAAGGAAGAAAATAAGTCCATTTGACATCTGCAAGGCCTTTGCTACCCAACCCTTGTGCCCTTAGGTAATTTTTAAAATGTGGCTATTCTCTATATGGTGTTATTCTGAACTCTCCTTGAAAAAACAGAATGGCATATGAAGGTATACAGTGACCCTAAAACAAAGGAGGGACTTGCAATTGGATTGAAGAGGAGTCTGCAAACTAATAAGGACTTAAAATACAACTTTTGACTGAGACAGGAAGATCCCAGGTTGGAGGCCAGCAATGTAGTGAGACCCTCAGCAATGTAGTGAAACCCTGTGTCCAATTAAAAAAATAAAATAGGGCTTGGGCTATAGCTCAGAGGTAGAATGCTCCTGGGTTCAATCTCCAGTGCCCCCCAGAAACAGAAAGAAAGAAAGACAGAGAGAGAAAGAGAGAGAGAAAGAAAGAGGAAAAGGGAGGGAGGGAGGGAAGGAGGGAGGGAGGGAGGGAGGGAAACACAATCTTTGGAGGGAATCATGAAACTCTGTCCTTGGCTCAGAAACCTGGGTCTGGCGGAACCCAGGCTGAAAGGCCGAGCTTGCCAAGTTGGGAGTGGGTTAAAGGAGGTGGGGAGGGGCTTTGGCTTGCAGAAGGAACTAAAACCAATTTTTGTTTGTTTGTTTGTTTGTTTGTATTTCATGTTTCCTAAAAGTTGAATGATCCCTTGGCATCATCAGAACAGTCTAGAATGAACTGCAGGGCTCCCCCAACTTCTCTGGACTTAACACCAGGAGACGAGGCTAGTCAGTGCTGCTGGGAGATCACCGTATCCGAAAGGCAGATAGTTATAAAAACGGCATTAATTTGCTTAGACCGAGAGATTTTCACAGGAGAGCAACTAGCAGAAAACATTATGAAAATGTCCAAGCCGCCTGGTAATTGAGTTGATTAGCATGACCTTGGTTATGAAGGTAAGAGAAGAGGGGCCGGTGCTTAGACTGAGTTATAACCCTGCTCCCGGCTCGGTGGCGGAGTGAGGGATGTAATTTGTTCAGCCTGACTCGGAGTCGCCAAGCCTGCCTCGGCAAAGTCATCCGCTGCCTAGCGGAGCTCGGCCCGGGCTTTTTACCCTGACAGAGTAAACAGGACAGGGTCACATCAGAAATGATGGCCTCGGGTCCCGTGCTGCTTCTCTGGGTAGGCACGCTGCCAGCAGAAGTTTCTGGACAATGAGCTCTAAGAAGCATTAACTCACGGCTTCCGAATAACCAGGGAGGGGAAATAATACAACTGCTCCTGAGCTGAAACAAAGCACAGCAAATACCAGCGTAAACAAAGAATAAACATCCTGGGAAGGTCCATGCTGAATTCTCTCTGCCTCTGTATTTTCTATTTTTTATAGACATTTATGAAGCAATATGCTGCTAGCTGCGGTGGGAAACTTAGCTACATTAATCACAAGCAAGGATCCAATGTCTAGCTCCAAAGCCTATCTTGCTAACACCACACTTGCTTTGTTTTGTTGTTGTTATTATTATTATTATCATCATCATCATTATTTTGTGGTACTGGAGACTGAACTCAGGGGTGTTCTACCTCCAAGCCACACTCGTTGCCCTTTTTATATTTTGTTTTGAAGCAGGGTTCTTGCCAGGTTGCTCAGAAGTCTTGCAAAGTTGCTGAGGTTGGCCTTGAACCTGCAGCTTCCTGTCTCAGCCTTCTAAGTACTGGGATTACAGATGTGCACTGTTATGCCTGGCTTTAAATAGGCGAGTTTCTCTTAAGTCATAAGAAAGCTTGCACACACAGAATGGGACCAAGAAATGATACATGGGTTGGGCGTGTGGTAGGTAGAGCCAGTGGAATCCTGTAGTCCTTGCACTTTAACCAAGCATGCAAAGGGTCACATCTAGGGGGTTCCAGTCACTTTTGTAGCTGTAATGACCTCCTGCAACTTTGTCCTAGGAAGAAATATACCCAGAGTGTGGGATGCATGGGGTGTCTGATACTTGGGAAGCAGCTGTAGTACCCAGAGACTTTCAAATACATGTGCAAGCCAGGTGCAATTGTGCATGCCTCTAATCCCAGTACTTGGGAAGCTGAGACAGAAGGGCTGCAGGTTTGAGAACAGCCTCAGCAATTTAGCAAGAACCTCAGCAACTAAGCAAGACCCTGTTTCAAAATAAAATAGGGCTGGAGTTGGAGGTAGAATATTCCTGGATTCAATCCCCAGCTCTAAAATATAAAATTAAAAAAAAAAAAAGAAAATACAGGTATACAAGGAGCAAAGACTGTACACGAGACTCTTTGCTGCTTGCTATTCTTAAGGAAGTCGTACTGAACTTGAACTAGAGACTTGAAGGGAGAAGCTGGGTAAGTAGCAGCAGCGAATCTCGGCACTCTTTCCTCTCTGGGCCGAATGCATTTGCACGTGGGTGCATGTGATCGTGGGCTTTGTGAGTCCCCCATTCTGGGGCCGGCCAGGGCTACAGAAATGACAAAGGGCTGGGATCCCTTGTCTCCTTGTCTCAGTCACTGGGGCTGGCTGACCCCTCTGGTGAGAGCGATCTGACCACCACATGCGAGGAGAATAAATTATCGCTGACACTCCAATATTTAATTATGCAGCTGTCAGAGCGGCCCTTTCGAAATTCATTTTAATAAAGTGGGAACTTTCCCTTTCAAGGTGAGAGTGAGGGGGGGTCACCTTTGGTGTCAGCCGGAGGTCTCCGCCGTGAGCTTCCGCATTCTCGCTCCGGACGCCTGTCACTTGGCCTGATAGAAGGACCTGATAACAGCGCTGATGCCTGGTGCCCCCACCCCCACCCCTGTCTGAATGAACATCCTTCATTTAGACCCACAATAATGAGGACCTCAAAGTCAGAGAGGTGGGCACAAGGGCAGCCTGTCTGTTGGGGGTGGGGGGGGGAGAGAAAAGTGGCAGTCTAAAAGCAATCATGTGCATGTCCCCATTTTAACCAGTTAGCCAGAAAAATTTAACATGGTGGAAAGAAGAAAAAAAAAAAAGAAGAAAGAAATCAAATTCTGGGGCAAGGGGGAAGGTGCCCAGATGCTGGGTCTGTCTTTGATGGCGGTGACCACTGCCCCCTCTCCCCTGGACACTTTTTTTTTTTTTGGCAGTACTGGGGATTGAACTCAGGGGCATTCTACCTCCGAGCTATACCCTCAGCCCTATTTTTCATTCTTTATTTTTGAAACAGGGTCTCACTAAGTTGCGGAGGGCCTCACTAGGTAGCTGAGGCTGGCCGTGAACCCGGATCCTCTGGTCTCAGCCTCCCAAATGCTGAGATTACAAGTGTGCACACCACGCCCGGCTCTGAACTCTTGAAAGAGACATAAAAGTATTGACTTGTATTTTTCATAAATAAATAAATAAATAAATAAATAAGTAAATAAATAAATAAATAAATAAATAAATAAATAAATAAATAAAAATGGCAGCATAGCTCTTGTAGTCTGATTTCGGAGCCATCCAGTTTCACCAAGGAGAAGTTTTACAGGGCAAACTGGATGGGGGAAGCCTCAGCTGCCTGTCTGCTGGGTAGCTAGCTGCCTGAGGTCTGTGTTTGCTTTTCAGGTCTCGCTGTTTATTTATAAACGCTACCTCCAGACAGCCCAGAAAGGGAAACCCAGGGCTGTGCTAGAGAAAGCAGACCCCGCTGGACGGATGTGCGTGGGCCTGCCTCCTCTCTTCTCCACTCTCCCATGTCTCTCCTCTTTCCCTTCCCTGTATTTTCTACCCCTCTGTCTCTGTCTCTCTTCTCATTTGTATTTTCTGCTTTTCTTTTTCCTCTCTCCTCTTCTCCTTCCTCTCTAATAACATGAATACCCACTGGTCAGTGGCTGGTGCTGGGCATTGTCCAGAGTCCCCTGGAAGGGGATCTCTAGCACTCTGAGCAACTCTATAAAATGAGGCACCTAAATGATCCCGTTTTTACAAATGGGGAAACTGAGGCTTAGAGAGGGTAATGGACTCACTCACGTCTGCCCCTTGGTGTGCGGTGCCATTGCTGAGGCTTAGACATGTGACCGCCCTGCTGTGTGGTTTGTTTTTTCTCTCTCTCTCTCTTTTTTTTTTTGCAGTACTGGGGATTGAACTCAGGAGCACTCTACCTCTGAGCTACACCCCCAGCCCTATTTTTATTCTTTATTTTGAAACAGGGTCTCACTAAGTTGCGGAGGGCCTCACTAGGTAGCTGAGGCTGGCAGAGAACCTGCGATCCTCCTCTCTGGGCCTCCCAAATGCTGGGATTACAAGCTTGCGCCAGCACACCCAGCTTGTTTTCTCTTTCTTGGGTCTTTACCTCGCCAGCTCTTGAGCTTGCTTTTGTCCCTCGCCCTCTCTTCTTCTCTCTCTATCCTCATCTCTTCTTCCTGGGTTTTTATACACTTTGTCTCCCATAACACGTAGCAGCACCAGGTGAGTGTGCTCCGTAACCCCATGTCATGCACAGTACTGGAACTCTCATCAGCAAACACTGGTTTTGGAAAGTGGTCTCCCCCTGTGTGAGTGTTTACATAAGCGTCTAAAGAGCACCTGCACGGGACTGTGGAAAGGCGATTTCTAAACCCTGAGTAAGGACCAAGTCTGTCCAGAAGCACTTCTTCCAGAAGCCTGGGAAGATGCAGCTGAGCTGAATCTTCAGAGGAACAGGAAGCAGAAAGCAACACCTTTATGTCCTCCCCCAGCACTCTAGGGACACCCGATCTGCAAAAGGCCAGGGAAGGACCTCCAGATCCACACAGCTCCCACCCCAGCCTGGAGTTCAGCAGGCTGTCAGGGGGCCTTCAGTATTAACCCTTGTGTTTCTTTGTGGGGAATCATGATAGCTGAGAACACAGCGCCTTGGCCAGGTCGGCAGAGAGTGTGAGGTTGGAAATAGCAGACGGGTCTCTCCTCCCTACTCTTGCTATTCATTGTGCTCTCCCCATTCTAGGGTCTCAGACCCAAGGGGATTCCAGTTTCTCAGGGCCAGCGATCGCCATGTCCCCCTGTTCTTGTTATCACTGTTGCCTGTTAGGGGAAATCTGGGGCAACTGGGATAGCTTAAGAGTTTAACATGATGCTAAGAGAACACAAGAGAAGCCCCCAATCTTGAAACAGACCACCAGTGGGAAGCGTGGCGTTAACCCCAAATTTGAAAGGCAGAAAATGACTTCAAGGAAGTAAATCCCTCCAGCATTTTCTTAACCCAGACACATGAACACTATACTACTGTGTGAAACCAGGCACCTTTCTTCATAGGTAGAAACAGTCAATAAGAAGTCAGAGGATGGTCTAGAGGCTGTTATGGTTCCCTGGAAGAGCTCATGTATGGATGTTCAAAGGCAATATAATTGAATCATGAGGGTTCTAATTTCATCAGTGGATAAATCCATTGATGGGCTGATGAATTAATTAGGTGGTAATGTAGGCAGGTAGGAAGTGGCTGTAGGAGGCAGGTCACTGGGCATGGTCTTGGGGACTACCACCTACCCCCACCCCTCCTGCTTCCTGGAGCTATGTCCTGGGCTCCACAGATGTAACCTGGCCTAACATGGACTAAAGCCTCTGAAATCTCCATAACTACGAGCAAATAAATCTACCTTCCACTAGGTTGCGATCATCAGGTATTTGGAGTCTTTGCAATGAGACTTTGCTGGCTGGAACAGGGTTGGCCAGTGACCAATTCAATGACTTAAAGCTGCCCAAGAGAAGACAAGAATAGAAATGGGTGTCTGGGTTCTGGGTCCTGGACACTGCCAGCTTACCAAGACACTTTGTACAGGTGCATCCATGTCTCCAGGCTTCTGTTGGCTTTTTCTAGGCCCTGGCAGGGAAAATTAAAGCTCAATGTCTCCCTCCTAAAGGGATGATTGCAAGACAGCCCAGAGAGATAGGAGAAGCAGCATTTGTTAAAGTATAAAATCTAGAAATAACTCATTCAGCAACACTGACATTTGTCTTCCCTCCCTCCCCCTCCCTCCTTCTCTATCCCTCCCTCCCTCTACCCAGTCCCTTCGTCCAGTACTAATTGGGTGTTTATCTTCTGTGCCAAGCATATGCTGTGAGATTTTGGTTTATAATAACCTTAAGTGGAAGGGAGGCACCATAATGACCTCCCTCTTAGAGATAAGAAACTGAGGATGAGCAAGGTAAATAGCTAGTTCGAGGTCACTTGGCTGATAAAAGTCAGAGGGAGGATTTGACTCCAGCAGCAGTGCTCTCAAATAGTGCCCCACATGTTTAGCAAAGACGCCAGCCCAGCACTCCTCTTTTCCTTCCACCTTGGGAATGAGTCCAGAATTACCTTTGTCTGATCCATGGCAAACCTGACTATGAGTTCTGTTAAGCAATACACAGAAGTTTTCCGGGGGTGGGATAAGTAGTCCCCTTTCTCTACAATGATGACATAATCACAGTCATGTTGACAGCAGCAGCAGTAGCAGTACCAGGAACAGCCACTAGCAAAGAGCCCGGGACTGTGCCGAATTGAATATGGACTCTTAGATATGTGTATATATGTGTGTATGCATACACACACACACACACACACACACACACACACAAACACACACACACAGAATGTATATATGCAACCACATTGTACACACACATATATTATGCACAAGTATGTGTAAATGTACGTGTGTATCTATATACACACACACATACACATGCTCCCCTCTAGTCTGTATCATCACTATTATCTCATCAATCACTAAGGATGCTTGAGGTGAAATGTCTGGCTTCACCCAGTAGTAAGCACAGGTAAGTATCTTGTTCAGGATCACAAAGGGAGTCATTGGTAAACCAAGTTTTGGGTGCAGATGTGCTTGACTCAAAGATATTGCTCTTGAAAAAAAAATAATAAAGAAAATAGTTCCAGCATGCATCCATCTCACTTTCACACTTATGTAACATTCTTCAGATATCATTTCTTTCCATCCATCCTCTCAGATATCTTACGATTAGCCACTCCTGATATTTGCATTGAGCCTTCCTATGGTCCCTATTTTACAGGTGATGGAATCCAGGGTCCAGAGGACCGGTGACTTGTCTAGGGGACTGCAGCCAACAGCAGGTGCAACTTAGGATGAGACACGGAGCTCAGACACGCATCCGTGCGGCACCCATTGTGTTCTGCAGCATCTACCGCCTTTGTTTTGGAGTGGCTAGCTTCTGCAGGGTGAAGGACAAACACCGCGCACTGAAATGCTCCTCCCGCTGCAGCTCTTGCAACGGAGAGCTTCCATCTTTGAACAGACAGCCTGGAGCTCATGTGGACGCTTACTGCCGCTCTCGGCACCCACTCCACTACCCCCTTGCCCAGTGAATTTAGACAACGTGCCAGATGCCAGCTCTCTCGTTGCAAATGGGAACAGATTCACAAAGCCCCCGGCAGTGGCCGATTGTCCTGGGCTTTGCAGACAGAAATAATGATGGGAGGAAATCAGCCCCCGATCCCCAACCTCCCCCCAGGTGTGCATCCTATGCTGATGTAGAGGGAATGCCGGGAGTCGGACCCCACCTCCGAGGGAAGGCCCTCCTCAAACAGCAAGCGTGGCATGCACCCCAAGATGACAGGCGGAGGCTAGAAGGCTGGAAGGAAGAAATAAATCCCGACTCAACTAGGAGGATTAAAGTCACCTGGCATGAGGAGAAAATTCGCACTCCACAAATTTTTCTCGACTGAGTAAATTTAAAGAAATAAAACTAGATTGAGCATGCGTTTAATACTGGCTGCTATCTTTTGCTCCGCTCTGCTCAGTGGCTTGTTAAATATGAAAAGATTTGCCCTACAAGGAGATGTGGGGAGAGGCAATCTCTGGGGTGACTCATCGGCCAGCCAGCCCCTCCTCGCCTAAACCCAGGTGGGGAAAGGGAGTTTTATTTTATGCCAGTGCCAAGCGCCCTGGTCTTGTGTACGAGTCTCAAATGCCATCCTGGTATCACGACCCTCTTTTAATAGAAGGTGTGATATAAAAAGCTCATTGGAGATACCAGGAGCTTCCCTTCCTGACCCTGGCTGCCAGAGAGGCAGATTGCATTAGAAAATGACATGCCATTCATCTCGCGAGTACTTGCAGGAACATTTAGCTAATTAAATGATTAATAAATTTAACACTGCTTTATAATTTCATTTAGCTGTGTTGGAAATCACACGGTGAGCTGCGTATGCACCGAATGAGATTAGGTGGGAGTGAGAGTTTCAGAGGCTGCCCTGGTAATTGAGATTAGTCTATTACCACGGTGACCTTTTTAACTTTTATATTCTCTTGTTAAAGCGAAATAAAATTTTATTCACTTTTAAGGAATATTTACTTAGAGGAATTTACATGAAATTAAAGAAACACCAAACCCAGAAGCCTCTGGGGCTGGAATCCATGCACTATTTCTTTGGTAATTTTCAGAGTCTCTGCAGGAAATTGTTCTTGGGCTGGCTGCAGAAAAAAAAAAGCGACGAACAGTGTTTTTAGACAATTCATGCGTTCGTGCAATAAATGCTGCGTTCCTGGTGTGTCCTGGGCTGACTGGAGGACTTGGGACTGCAGCAGTGAACACCACCCAGAGCCCCATTTTCTTAAACTTAAATCATAATGGGAAAAGACAGATGAGAGGCAAATAAATAAACAACAAAAGAACAGAGCACGATAAGCGCAAGGCCAAGTAACAGAGTAAGTGGCCTCTTTGGACTGGGAGTTAAGGAAAATCTCTTAAAGGTGTCAATTAAATATGCTGAGGTAGAATAGAAGGAATAAAATTTAGGCAGAAAGGAGACGGATTGGGAAGGAAAAGGAAATGTGATTTTGTTTTAACAGCTTGCTCATCCTTAAAAAGCAAGGCCTATTCATAATGGGTTGACTCCATATTGGAAATCCCTATGGTGATTTTTCAGAGCTCTATTTGCCTTTCAAAAGGAAGTCACACCTATTGTAAGAAAGACTCTACATTCCAGACTTCCTGCCTCTACTCCCAGAGAGTCCTACCTAAAAAAATTTTTTCACTTTTTTTTTAAGACCCCAAGAGTGGGGGATCAATATCCCATGCTGACCCAGGTTCCCTTTTCCCCACCCTGGACCCCTGAGTTAGCCCCTCTCCAGGTGTGATATAAACAGGATGAGGAGATACCTGTGCTCGCTCTTTCTCCCACCCCCCCCCCTCGATCCCAGAGATTTCTGAGATGACCTGTGTCCTTTCCCCTGTGTACCTGTGTCTTTTCCTTAAAATAAACCCCTGCCTTTGTCCCTATTTGGTGCGTGTTGAAATTCTTTTCACCACAGAGGCCAAGAACCCACCAGAGGTATCGTGCTGACCCATGACAGACAGAGGTCTGCTTTGCACAAAGTTGTGGACATGCAATACTCAGATGGAAAAACATCCCCAATAGAGGAGCGCCAAAGGCTGGAGGAGGGAAGAGATGAACTTGGTGAGACAAGCAGAGCAGACGTTGTGGCCTCCTGATTTGGAGAATGCTGGAGGCAGTGCAGAAAATATAGGCAGCTTAAGAAAAAGGCTCTGCAAGATAAGGAGCTTGGACATTGTTTTATAGGCGTTTTAAGCAAGGAAGTGCCACCTGTCAGAGGATCCTGCCACCATGGTTAAGAACGTCACCAGCAGTCAGGCATGGTGCTGCACACTTGTAATCCCAGTACTTGGGAGGCTGAGATAGGAGGATTACAGGTTCGAGGACAGCCTCAGCAAGTAGTAAGACTTTCATCAACCTAGTGAGATCCTGTTTCCAAATAAGAAATAAAATCTGGCTGGGGGTATAGCTCAAAGGTAGAATACCTCTGGGTTCCATCCCCAGTACCACCAAAAAAAAAAAAAAATGTCACCAGCCCTGGCTTGGTTCCCCTCCCCCTAGTCTTCCTCCTAACCTGTTTTTTTTCCAGCAAAAACTGTATTTGCCAGTATTTGCCAGCCTTGTTTCTCTGTCTTTTTCTCAGTATGTAGTATTTTGTTGTCCTGGGCATTTTGAAAATGTTTCTGAGTATCTCCTTCTTCAAAGTTCTCCTCCTCCATAAAATCCAAAGGTATTTTTTTTTAAGCTTCCAGAGGTCTCTGCATGGTTCTCTTCAGTATTAACCATGTCTTTTCTGCATTTCTGCTTTGATGTCTGGGGCCTGGCCCTCCTGGGGTGAGTTAATTGCTGGAGACAGTAAGCAATTCCCCTGGACACACACCTTTCCACTGTGAGCAAGCCAGCCAGCCCAGGGTGACCCCCCAACACCTGCCTCAAGAGTCTCTCCCATCCCAGGGCTCTATCTCCCTGCCCTTAGCTCCCCCTCAAAAAGGCCAAGCACCAAACAACTAGAGGCATATGTGCCCCCAAAGCCTGGTGAACTTAAACTAGCTAGTCCTAAGCCCGCTCACCCTGCCTTGTCCTGCCCTTCTCCCAGCAGCCACAGTGGGCCCTGTCCCCCTGCATCCTGCAGCTCTAGCAACCTGCACCCCCTGACCCCCACCCCAGCAGGCTCTTTCTCTTTCCAGCTGTTACTGCATAGATGACAGCTATCACTATCACGGAGGACCATCTTTTCAGCCACCATCGTCTCCTGGTCTTACCATCCTTAAATAATAATGAAACCTATACATCTCCAGGTATCCAGTTTCATTGCCCACTAAATAACACTATCTACCATTTCCTGAGGTCCTGCTATGAGCCAGATGCTTCCAAGACATGATCAACTTTTTTTGTTGTTTGGTATTAGGGATTGAACCCAGGGGTATTCAACCTCCTAGCTACATCCCCAACCCGTGTGTGTGTGTGTGTGTGTGTGTGTGTGTGTGTGTGTGTAGGGGGTGGGAAATATTAGGGATTGAACCCAGGGATAATCTACCTCTGAACTATACCCCTAGTCCCTTTTAAATTTTCTATTGATTGATTGAATGATTGATTTTGTGGTGCTAGGGATTGAACCCAGATGCATTCTACCTTTGAGCTACACTCCCAGCCCAATTTTATTTCTTATTTGGATACAGGGTCTTGGTAGGTTGATGAGAATCTCACTACTTACTGAGGCTGTCCTCTAACCTGCAATCCTTCTGTCTCAGTCTCCCAAGTACTGGGATTACAAGCATGTGCCACCAGGCCCGGCAATTTTTTTTTTATTTTTTAAACAGTGTCACTGAATTGCTAAGGCTGGCCTCTAACCTGTGATCCTCCTGTCTCAGTCTCCCACATACTGGGAATACAGGTCTGCGCCACCATCCCTTGCTTGATCAGCTTTAACTGACTTCAAATGAATCCTCCTTCACAAATGCTGCAAAGAAGGTAGGGGTTTTTTTTGTTGTTGTTATTTTTTTTTAATGGGGGGAGGTGCCGCCTTACAGATGAGGAAACTGAGACAGAGTTACGAGACACTTGACCAAGCCGCCCCCCCCCCCGATTCTAAAATAAACCCCAGATAGAGATGATGTTGCTCATGAGATCAAGAGACATTTTCTTGCTACTGAAATGAACTAAAGCCCTCTTCGTAAGACAGACTCTTGAATGATCTTGTTTTTTATGCTCAACTCACCCTGCCAAACTGGTTTGGAATTCAGGCCGTATTTCTTGCACAAGAGCTTCTTCTCTCTCCCTGCTGTGCCGGGTGGGCTCATCCAGGCATATTTATTTAGAATCCCTCTGTTTTCCCAAGCGCCTTCCCTTAAGTTAATACCAATACAAAAACCATGTCTGAAGGTATGTCCAGGGCCAGTTCACCAAGCGCCCTGGGCCCCTCTTCCAGAGAGGAGGCCAGCTCCTCAGCGGGTGGCCAGCAACTATCAAAGGACTTCACTCTTCTGATGATAATTCACATTTTGCACATTTACATATTCAACATTATAACTTTTTCTGTTGTTGTTGCATCTCCCCTACTGCCACCAGCCCAGAGAGCCGATGAAATAAAAGGTCTTCTTTTCAGTAACGGTTTGAACTCCAGGAGTTTCAATTTCAGGTAATTATGCACATATCCCTTGGATATTCTTCAGACTTTGAACACAGTCCTCTTTTCCACTCTTTAACTTTGAAATGCTGTGATACCTGCTGTAAACCCTAAAATTTGTGAGCAATTACTTTTGTAAGCGGTGTGTCTGGGAAATAACAGCTGTGTGTGATTCTCACTTTTTTTTTTTTAACTTGTTAATTGTCTGGTTGTTAAGTCTGACTATGAATCTTCTGACGCTTAAGAATTTTTAATTTTCCTTCCAACACCTTCTACTTAGTGTGCAAAATCTGAACCCACCTGCGCAATTAAAATATGCTCTGCTTTTAAAATTTTTTCTGATTGTTAGAATACAGACAATTACATTAGTACCTGTTAGGAGTAACAGATGAAGTTGAGTAGTGAAAATGTGTAAATTTCAGGGGCTAAAAAGAGGTGACCTGCTCGATTTCCTAGAACTCATCAGCGAGCTATTTCACTCTTTTAATGTGGATATCACTGTGAGCAACAAGGGCTTAAGAGCTTTAGATATTTCCATCATCTTCAATAGATGTTTAGAAATCAAAAGAGAAATGTGGGCCTAGACTATTTTTTAAGGCTGGAATTCGAGTTGGACATAGTGGCGCACACTTGTAATCCCAAGTACTTGGGAGACTGAGACAGGAGGATCACAGGGTTGTAGCCAGCCTCAGTAACTTAGTGAAGCCCTCAGCAACTTAGTGAGACCTTGTTTCCAAATAAAATATAAAATAGGCCTGGGGTGTAGCCCAGAGGTGGAAGGCTCTTAGGTTCCATTCCTAGTATCGCAAAATAAACCCACTCATCTGGGCTGTTTTTTTTTTTTTTTTTTTTTTTTTTTTTTTTTTTTTTTTTTTTTTTTTTTTTTTTTTTTTTTTTTTTTTTTTTTTTTTTTTTTTTTTTTTTTTTTTTTTTTTTTTTTTTTTTTTTTTTTTTTTAATGTCTTTCCAAATAACAAAGCTAGAATTCTTCTGCCCTCCTTCACTTTCTTTATCTCTTTCTTCCTCTTTTTTGTATTCTTACACTGTGACCTGACACCAAACGAGGCACCAATGATATAAGACAAGAAAAAGAAATTCTAGACTTCCACATAATCCTTTTCAATCAAAATGTGATCTACGGACAGTCAACAAAGGCCTTCCTTGGGAGCAGGGTAGGAGTGTAGCCATCAGGCCCCTTCCGGCCCTCCTCAAGCCAAATCCACATCTTTATGATGCTCCCCAGGTGACTGTTGCACACATTACAGTTCAGTACGTGCTGCCTGAGATCGGGGGTCAGTCGTCTATGTCAAGTGGGCAAACCTGGCCAGTCACCTGGGTGGGGCTGTTTTGTTTATTTGTTTACGGCCCATGATCTGAGAATGGTTTTTGCATTTTTAAATGATTATATTTTAAATGACTATATGAACAACCATAATGGCCTCAATTTTGTCTCTTGGATCACAAAAACATTTTCTCTCTCTCTCTGGTTCTTTAAATAAAAGTGTTCCACCCCCTGCTACTGAACTTGGATAAATCTAGAACCCAATGTTTGGATGGAGACATGGATGAACGATCTTTTTTTTTTGAATTTTTACTTTTGATGCTTGCATTGGTGCATTGTGATTACATTTCATAGTGAAATTCAAAGTGATAGAGAAATATCTGTACACATTGCTTGGTATCTGTCCCCCCACATTCCACCCTGACCCTCCCTTCTCCTTCCTCATATATGCTAGTGAGATACTTTCATATAGAGACATAACGTAGGACTAATGTCTAGAAGATATAAAGAACTCAAAACACTTAACACTAAAAGACAAATAATCCAACCAAAAAATGGGCAACTGAACTGAAAGTTGTCTTTTTGAGACAAACCTGACACTATGACACAGGGACCACTGAAAATAGTTTGCCAAAGGAACAACTCTATTCTTCTTCTTCTTCTTCACAAAAACCACGACAGATTCAACAGGAAAACTGGCATAGGTGTCTGAGTCTTGGATCAAGCTTTTAAAAGATACAAGTGTGATATGAATTTCACAGCTCATGCTCAGATATCCATTGGGACCTAAAAGGCCCTTATCCTCAGATCCAGAGAACTCAGAAAACATGCAAACTGGTACAACGACTTCTGTCCAAGCACACTGTGAAAATGCCTAACAGCAAACCAAAGGTCATTATCTTATAGTAGGTACCCACACATCTGCAAAAGGGCTGTTTTTTTTTTTAATGTTTTATACTTTTATGTCTTCCCAAATAACAAAAACACAAAATTCTCATTTGCTATCCCCATCCTTCAGAAAAGAATGATTATATCCTTTCAATTGCATTAGTCCTTTTTTTTTTCCATGAAAGAGTTTTACCTTTTAAAAAAAAATATTTACATATCCATGCTATCTTAAAGGGATAGACTTAGCTAAAGAATCATAATGCAAGGTAAGTGTTATGAAAAAGAAGATATGAGAATCAAAATCTGAGAGAACAGAGAAGAAGAAGCAAGAATAACTCAGCTGCAGGAAAAAAAGGAAGAGAGAGAGAAAGAAGGGAGGGAGGGAGGGAAGGGAAGGAAAAAAAGAGAAAAATGGAAGGAAGGAAGGAAGGAAGGAAGGAAAGAAGGGAGGGAGGAAGGAAGGAAGGAAGGAAGGGAGGAAGGAAGGAAGGAAGGGAGGGAGGGAGGGGAAACAACTCAAGGGGCAAAGAAAGAGGGTGATAACCTACCTGGGCCCCTGGCTTCACTGCCAGCCAGCATATGTGCTGCACTAGATTAAATCAAGAGGATTGAGAGGGTGTGGGTTTGCGGTGGAAAGACCCATGTTGTCTCTTTGGCCTGCCATTTAGGGCTTTGAACCTGGACAAATCAGAACCTGTTATAGAAAGGCTGGGACGCATGGATTCATCTGGTTGGAACACGGGACCTCGGGAGCCAAAGCTGCGCTGGAGGAGGGCAACATGCTTTGCTCTCTTTTCTCGGGGATGCTAAGTGTCTGTGGAGTTGAGCCCTTGTTGGCATCGATGAAGGCAGGACAGGAGAGGGTGGACGGTCCTGCTCAGCCCATTCAGAGGCCGCAGGAAAACCTTCTCAAGCTCAGGGGCTGGGACTTGGCCAAGAACATCTCTTCTGAGTGCAGGTGATAGCCTGTTCTGTATTTAAACGAATCTTCCCCAAAGAGCAGGAGCGCCCATGCCCACGATAAAACCAAACACAAACCAGATGATATTCAAGGTGGCTTTAGCTAACTTCTGAAAGTATTGCGAGGGATGAAAAAAGCGTGTATGATGAGCTGAAGGCATTCTGTGACCCCCAACTTATGAGTGGTATGGTAACAACAAAATCCTTATTGAGATTTGTAAAATTGTGCATGCATGCGTGTGTGTGTGTGTGTGTGTGTGTGTGTGTGTGTGTGTGTGTGTTACTGCGGATTGAACCCAGGGGCATTCTACCTCCGAGCTACACCCTCAGCCCTATCTTATTTTTTATTTTCAAACAGGGTCTCACTAATCTGCAGAGGGTCTCCCTAAACCGCTGAGGCTGAGGCTAGCCATGAACTTGTGTTCCTCCTGTCTCAGCCTCCCAAGAACTGGGATTCTGTGCCACCACGCCCGGCTTATTGGGATGTGGAAAGGTAACTGCACATGGATATTATCAGTCTTGTTACGCAGGCTGATTCTCAGAAACGTGTCACGGTGGGCTGCTCCCTAGGGGTCTAGATAGAATGACACAGGCGCTTCTCGTAGAAAACACACGATTTGGAATGTCCTTACACTCTCATGCCGGTGGTGGCTGCCAGGGCATCTGAAACTCCCTACGTAAATACCCACAAGCAGAGGAGGCCTTCGCCTGGCTTCTTTTCACTGCAGAACTACCTAGGACAACCGAGGTGACTCTAGCCCCGCCCCCCACCCATTGGAGAAATGGTCACAGCCAGAGACGGGAAGCCAGACAGGGCTGAGTTCAAATCCCAGTGTGGGCACTTCTTAAAAAGCCTCTCGACTTCTCTGTGCTTCAGGATGCTAAGCCCCCTCCCTCCTCCCGCTGGTATGCCTGGAGACCAAATGCAAAATGTGGCAGGCGCCTAAGCAGGGCGTGCACTCAGTGGATCCCGGTACTCTTGGTATTCTTGCTCTGCCCTTCGTGAAAGCCAGTCCCTGCTCGGTCTACCTAGAAGGCCTCCTCTCTGGGCTGCTTCCAGCTCGTCTGGGCTCCTGGCCTCTGCGGCGCCTCCTCCTCCAGCAGTCCTCCCTGATGCGCCAGGCTCCAGCAGTCCTCTCTTCCCACTTCTGTTACCCCAGGATCCTTCTAACCCTGCTCTGTCTACAGAATACAGCCAAGTCCACATAGTTCTACCTCCTGGGAGGCAAGCTCTGGAGGACTGCCTCAGTCTCCCTCCTGGGCTGGCCCTCCTGATAGATGGAAGGTGCTAGATGTTAGCTGAACTGCCCAGCAGCTCCCTGTTCTGTGCACATCATAGGCGGCCTGCTGACAGCTCTCTTTGGGCAGCGCCATGCAGTTGTTGTTTTGAAAGCTTGACTTTCTGCCTCTTGGCTTTGCCCCAGACCCCTCTTTTGCTTTGGCTTCGGGGGGAGGGGCCTGCTCAGCCCAGACTTGCTTGCGGTCCAGCCGGCCTCTGCCCTGCTCCGGCTCATCCATCACCCCTCCTGTCAGCATGGGTCAGCGAATCCTGCTCCTTGGGGCCTCTGGCCTTACACAGTGGAGGGATGCAAACACGAGTTCCAGAGCAGGGCTGAGAAAAAGAAAATTGTTAACCATCTCTCATTCTGCAGGAAAAGAATGGAGGACAAATGTCTTCCTGGTAGTGGAGGAAATTAAATAAGAGGTATGATGAGATCAAGGCGTATGGTTAATATAGTGGCAATAAAATCTATCCCTCCCCCATCCCCTCCGCCATAATAGAAACTCCTTGTTGGCTTTTTAAGACTTGGCACCTAGATACCCTCAGCTATTCAGATGAACCAATGAAAGATTTCTAGGTACAATTCTGTAGCTACTTACTAATCTACTTCTGTATGACAGGGGCTTGCAAAAAAGGGTTAAATGAGAAATGTGTGCATGTATGCCTTTATGAGCTTGTACCTAAGGAAGATGTATGATTACAATGCACCAATTTAAAAAAATGCATTTTCTCTCTCTCTCCCTCCCTCCCCTCCCTTTTAGTGGTACTAGAGATGGAACCCAGGGACACTTTACCTCCAAACTACACCCAGCTCTTTCATTTTTTAATTTTGAAACAGGGTCTCACTACATTGCTGAGAGTTTCCCTACACTTCTGAGGCTGTCCTCAAACCTGTGATCCTCCTGTCTCAGCCTTCCCAGTGTTGAGATTACAGGCCTGTGCCAGAATACTCAGCTTCATGATTCCTTCTTACCACACGATTCCATCTCACTTGCATGATTTCTTAGCTAAATAATGGCTAAAAGAACAACCAAGATAAACAAAGGCAGTTCCCCAATCACAGAGAAGGGGCTTATCATAATATGAGAGCTGAAACTTCAATACCACCATAGGAAGTTAGGGATTTTTTGTTTGTTTGTTTCATTCTAGGAACTCAAGGCTCAAATAGACCTCTTAGGTGGTTCCAGCTGTCAGAGATGCCGGTGGGGGCTTCTAATACCAACCACCCATCACCACTATATACGGTGACCATTTCCTTCTCCCTGGTCACCTGGCATCCTTGGCCTGCAGGCAGGGCCTCCGGGTTTTGTGTTATTTCAACAAGAAAGGCTGTAAGCGCCTAAGCAGGCAGTGGCACACCCAGGTCCTATGCTTTCTAAATCTCAACCTGACTGCGGTTCTATTTGTTAATTATGATCCTAGAGCAAGGCCTCAGATATCCAACAGGGCCGCAGGAAAGCCAGTTAGTGTCTGCAGCCTGGACACGAATCATGCAGAAGGACCGAGGCTTCTGCCAACCTCTCCCTCCTCCACCTGCTGCTGATGTGGCGGAATGTCTGCCCAGGGTATCCAAACAGAGATTGGGCACAGCTTCCTATCTAGGAGGAGAGAGAAAGTATGGGCTGACCTGTGTCGGTGCCCCCAAAGGCCAGTGCCTTGGCTTGGAGGAAACCTCACCAGCAGTGGCATGTCATCAACCGCACGACACAACGTTCTAGACAATTATTTAGGAGGCCATGCCACTTCTACAGTTAACTATATAATAAATAGGAAAAGCGGGGAGGGGGGTATACTGTCTGGGGAAATTAGTCTTTCCTCTTTAAGTATTAAAACAATAGATTTATATATTTAAGAGATGAGCAGAGAGCAGGGCTGACTTTTGTAAAATGACCAACTCTAAAGGCAGGTAAATAATTCCTGTGGAGTGTGGCAGGATGCTTGAAATAAGGAAGAAATAAGAAGGGCTGGAAAACTAGGTTGAAAAGTTCTTTTACACTAGTGAATATACATCTATATGTGTATGTATATATATATTGAACCCAGGGACATTCTACTTCCAAGCTACATCCCCAGCCCCCCTTTTTAAATTTTTATTTTGAAACAGGGTCTAGCTAGGTTGCTGAGAGTCTCACTATTGCTGAGGCTGTTTTCAAACCTGTGATCCTCCTGTCTCAGCCTCCCAAGTACTGGGATTAACCATGCCTGGCCTGTGGATATATTTAATTTGACTCACTCTACGTTGGCCTCTGCAATGAATTCATTTCCATCACTTAACAATTGGATGGTTTCATATTTTTAAAATATATGAATCTCTAGCTTTGCTAGAAAAATGGAAAGTTCTGACAAAACTGTATCTAATTTTTACATAGCAACAGTCACCTGGAGGTTAATAATGGGTGCCCCTTATAAATGAGGCATGGGCACTGTCTGTCATTGTCATTGACTTCCATAGACTTGGGGACATAGGTCCAGTGCAGGTATCATCTTATACATAGATAACTTCATTCGTTTATCCTACCTGTCTGGTACCTACAGCACCTTTAACTTTCCTATTCTATATGGTGTAATTATTAATTATTAATAGGTTTATACCTCCAAGTTCCTGATGCATGAGTCAGAATGGAGTCAACATGCCAGGCTTTGTGTGAATTTCTTCATCTGGAGAAATAAAGGTATTCAAAGACAAAGTTCAAAGAGACTCTTTGACAGTTCATGAACCCATGACTTGGGAAAGAATCTCTACCTCCTGAGCAGAGCTAATCTTGGTGAGGCAGGATTATCATCAGTGAGTCACATCTGCAAGCCTTCTCAATTGCCTTAAAATAAGAAGGTTAAGCAAGACAGGATGGTGCATGCCTATAATTCCAGCACTTGGGAGGCTGAGACAGGAGGACCTCAGGTTTGAGGCCAGCCTCAGCAACTTAGCAAGACCCTTAGCAACTTAGTGAGACCCTGTTTTAAAATAAAAAAATTAAAAATGGCTGGGGGTATAGCTCAGAGGTAGAATTCCTCCTCTGGGTTCAATCCTTAGTATCAAAATGACAACAACAACAGCAAAAACAAAAATGAGATAACTAACCAGAGAAGAAAGTCTTGGTCCATGAAAGCATACCCTTTGTAATTTTCCATAATAAACATAAACAGGCCTCCCCCATTTTTGACTCACAAATCTAATCTTATTTGTCACTGGCACGAGAAAGCCCTTTTCCCAGTGATTCAGATGGGTGGATAGAAATGTAGATAGATCTGACCCCTCTTATCTGAATCCCTGTGCACTCCCATTTTGCAAGAGGGCTGATGGCGTGTAGGTAGAGGGTCCACGCTGACAGAACTGAGGGACACATTCCACGCAGAGTGAGGCCAGGACCTGGAGTCTGGCCTTCTCCCCTACCCACTGGCTCTGGGCCTAAATGCAGTCTGTGGCTGGGTGCCAGCTGAGAGAGAAGTACACACCAAAATCTAGGCCGGCGGATTATTTATGAGGCATGAAACTAAACACTCACTGGTTTTTATGCAACTTAAGCTGAGGTCCACAGTGGCTGATGGGGCCTCGGCTGAGCCCAGTCCACAGGCAGGGAGCTGTGCTTGTCTCTCACATCCTCTTAGCCACAACAATGGAACCCACCCAATAAATATTTACAAAACATCCTCTCCTTGTTAGGCACTGGACTGAAAGTTCACTAAATAAGAGTCAGTGGACTATCCACAAAATATTAACATAGTAAACCCAACAATGTATACACACACACACACACACACACACACACACACACACACACACACACGTATATATTCCTGACTGAATAGAACGTATTCCAAATATTCCAGGCTGGTTCAATATTTAAAAAACCTAATCAATATAGTCTACCATATTAACTAGCTAAAGAAGAAAAATCAGCCAGTGCATATCTGTAATACCAGTACTTGGAAAGCTGAGACAGGAGGATCACAGTTTCAAGGGCAGCCTCAGCAAAATAGCAAGACTATCAGCAACCTAGTGAGACCCTGTTTCAAAACAAAAAAATAAAAGGGTCTAGGAGTGTAGCTCAGAGGTTGAATATCCATGGGTTCAATCCCTAGTACCAAAAAAAGTTTTTTTAATTAAACAAAGAAGAAAAATCACATGATAGTATCAATTTGCCTAGGAAAAACAGTTGAAAAAATGTGAATTACACATTTCTGACTTTTTGAAAAATCTTTCAGCAAATTAGGAATAAAAGAGAATCACCTGTTAAAAAGCATCTACAAAATCCTCATTGCTACCATTGTATTTAGTGGTGAAATAGTGAGTGACCTCCCTCCAAAGATTAAAACCAAGGCAAAGATACTCTTATCACATGTATTCAACAGAGTACAGGAAGTTCTAGCCACTAATATAAGACAAGAAAAAGATATGAAAAACATTTATACTGGAATGGAAGAACTAAAACTCTATTGCATATGACATGATTGGCTACAAGGAAACCCCAAAGAGTCATGAATAACAACCAACCTCATGAAACTAATAAATGAGTTCAGCAAAGTTATGGGATCAAGATAAACACAAAAAAACTTAATATATATATTTGGAATATATATATATATATATATATATATATATATATGGAAATTGAAATTAAAAACACAATACCACTTACAATCACCCCTTAAAAAATGAAATAGATATACATCCAAGATATACACTAAATAAATACAATGTCATACCATGTCAACATAGTAAGGAAGACAATTTTCTCAAATTTATCTATAGGTTTAACGTTAAATCTATAGATTTAAACCTAAAATTGTAGCAAGTTTTGTTTTGTTTTGTTTTGCGGTACTGGGGATTGAACCCAGGAGCATTTCACCTCCAATCTACACCCCCAGTCCTATTTTTTATTCTTTATTTTGAAACAGGGTCTCACTAAGTTGCGGAGGGCCTCACTAAGTAGCTGAGGCTGGCTGCAAACCTGGATTCTCCGGTCTCAGCCTCCCAAGTACTGGGATTACAAGCATGTGCCACCATGCCTGGTACAGCAAGGTTTTTGATAGGTATACACAACTTTATTCTAAAATTCATGCAGAAAAACACAGGCCTTAGCCAAATATCTTTATTTTATTTTATTTTATTTTATTTATTTTTTTGCAGTACTGGGGATTGAACTCAGGGGCATTCTACCTCCGAGCTATACCCCCAGCCCTATTTTTTATTCTTTATTTTGAAACCGAGTCTCACTAAGTTGCGAAGTGCCTCACTAGGTAGCTGAGGCTAGCCGCGAACCCGGATCCTCCGGTCTCAGCCTCCCAAATGCTGGGATTCAAGCGTGCGCCACCACGCCCGGCCAAATATCTTAATTTTAAAAAATAGAGAAAAATGTATCTACTTAGTATCAAGGCCTACTCTATAGCTATGTTAATCAAGACACACACATACACACACCTGAATGCAAATAAAATGGAAAATTTGAATAAGATCTGTAGATTCTACCAATGTTGAATCTGGTTGTGATGTTGTAAAATAGTTTTGCAAATGTTACATCGTGGGGGAAACTGGGTGACAGATATAAAGGAATCTCTTTGTATTACTTCTTACAACTACATGTGAATTGTCAATGAACTCAGCCAATATTTCAATTAAAAGATAAGCCAACATTCTAGGCATGAAGGGCGATGTCTAGGATGGGAAGCTATGGTTCCTGCGTTCTCTTTAAACCTTCCACAGCATTTTCTGCTTCTGCTAGCGGCTCCTGTCCCAGCTTTTGTCACTCTTGTTCAATGTCTTTACTCCCAAGACTGTACGCTCCATGCAGGCAGGAGCCATACTTATCCTTCTGAGCCTCTCCGTCTCCAAACTTCCCATTAGCATGACCAAATGCTTAGCAAATACCTGTTGAATATACGAACCTTACTTGAGTGTATTTGTTACAATATTTTGCTTAAGTCTGAGTACAAAGTTTGAAATTGCTATTATTCTGCCTAGTTTCTTTATCCCATGGGGAAGAGGAAAGGAAAATCCAGACAGATCAAATAGCTTACTCAGACTATGTGCTAACTACATGTTCTCAAAACTTGTTATGACCCATCCACATCCAGAGCCCTTTCTTCTTTGCTACACAGGTCAGCCACGTACTTGTGAAGCCAGTTCCAGAGGAGTTGAAGCCACACAAGGCTTCAGACAAAGGAGACCAGGCTGGGCTGAGGACGTGTATCACAGATGTCTCCTCTGGCAGGAGAACATCTCAGGACCAATCTGACATCTCAAGGAAAACTAACTCACTGATAAAAACAAAATAATGCCAAAGATACCCTCTTGTTTTCTCTGTATTGTGTTCAAGATAACAGGACCCAAGTGTTCCTTTGACTAAATTCTAAGCTACTTATAGACTTCCTTGGAAATACCAGGAATATATCAGATAAAACATAGTATGTTACTTTAGCTTAAAAATTCCAAGTTCAATCAATATTTATTTTGTAAAGGAACTACAGATTGGAAACTATTCTTAGTTCGAAGTTGAGCCTTTGCTCACTGACTGTTATTCTGGTAGATATTTTGTGGTAAAATTACATCGTATCATTATGAAAAATGGGTTATTTTTAAAAATGCCCTTCAATAAACTATGTAATACCTCCATACAGATATTCATTTACTCTGATAAATTTATTCTTAAATATTTTATAGTTTTGTTAATATTTAATAACATTTTTCTTTATTTTCATCTTTAACTAATTATGGTTAGATGGGGAAAATCCATAGATCTTTGTATATTTACCTTATGTCTAGCCAACTCTTCAAATTATGTTATTGTTAGTCATTTTTACTGGAATACTTTCACATCTCTAGGATTATAATTATATAATTTTAAATCTAAGAACACTTTTTCTCCATTATTTATTTTTGTCTTAACTGTATTTAAAACTTCTAAGATAACGTGAATATTGATGGCTATTGTAAATATTCTGATCTAGTTTCTGATTTAAGTAGAAAGTACTTCCTATTTTGCTGGTTAGAATGACATTTGCACTGAGTTTTCTTTATTATACCATCCTTGTCAGTGTTGGAAGACTTTTTGTCTTTCTCCATTGTACTTAAGAGTATTGCCTTGTTGGTTGCTGCCTTTTATAGTGGCTGCTGAATTTGAGCAAAGCCTTTTTGGCATCATCGATGGAACCATAAAGTTGTTCTTTAATTTGCTGCTGTAATAAATTACATTGATAGAGAATAAAAACAATAAGTAAATAAAGAAATGACATGAAAATTTAATTTGTTCTAGTAAATAATGCATTAATACCCTTTCAACAAGCTCAGCCTATAGTGTCAACTCACAAGGAAATCTAGAAAAGCTCTTACTTATAGGCAAATGCAAGCATGGAACTTTATTATATAAATCAGTTAATTTTAACAATTTAAGAGAGATATAATGAATTGACTTAATATTAGAAAATAAAAAATATTTTTCCCCTAAGAAGCGTCTCCTTTCCACTCAATAATTTCTTTCTTTTTTTTTTTCTTTCTTCCTGGTACTGTGGATTGAACCCAGGGACATTCTATCTCCAAGCTACACCCCTGGCCCTTTTTATTTTTTTTGAAACAGGGTCTTACTAAGTTGTGGAGGGCTTCAGTAAGTTGCTGAGGCTGCCCATGAACCTGCGATACTCCTGTCTCAGCCTCCCTAGGACTGGGACTACAAGTGTGCCACCACACTCAGCTCAGTAATTCCTTTTAATGCATTTGAAATTTCAGTAGCCCAGTGTCACATCCTGCTACAAGGAGCAAACACAATACAAAATGGAGCTAGCATCTGTCCCTTACCAATGGCGAGCGTGACACCAGATCCTTTCCAGTATGATCTCTCCATCGATCTTTGGAATGTTCTGGCTCCCTCTCTGCATGGAGATGTGTAGGAGCCAGTAGCCAAGAACCGACAGGCTTGCATAGCTCCTGGGTTCCCCAGACAGCCTTCCCGGGCAGCTGCTATTAATTTTCTCCATCTATCATTTGAGGGAGTTGAACTTTAGAGAGGTGAAACACATTGTCCAAGGCCACACAGCTGGTAAGGATTTGAGCTGGGATGCAAATCCTGTGTGTCTAAGTCAAAAAGCTGAGCCTATTTTGATGAATATTGGTGGTGTCTCCTGGTGGCTAGGTCCACGGGCTTCATGCCAGCAGATAGAGACCTGAAAACTGTCTGAGACCATTACTAGCTGTGTGCTCTTGGGCCAGTTTCTTAACCCCTCTGTGCCCAGTACATCATGAGAATAACGAAGGCAACCTAATCTTTACATCACCTAATCTTTATATCATCATAGGATTGCTAGGAGGTCAAAATGAGGTATCACACACAAAGCCTAGGATGTCAAACATGGAAAGGCGTTCAGTTCAGTACATATTGGCCAATATTCTATTTATTGTCATTATTGTTACCATCCTTTTTTTTTTATCATCATGGAGACTCTTTTTCCTAAAGGCTCTGAGTAAATCATCATTGGCATCAAGAATAAAACTCCAACAGAAGCTACTGGAATGACTCTCGCTAGCTAATAAAACCTATTAAAGGACCCACTTAGCCAAGCCGCAGAGTACACCAGAGCTGTTCAGGTAAGTCATAAACTTTTCCCTGCAGCTGTTACAATGATTGATCGTCGGGCACAATTAAAATTCACGAAATACCCTGACATTTTAATAGAACAAATAATTTAAATACGTTTAATGTGTTAGGCGGTAACAGTTTTTATAATATATATCCACCGATTTGGAAAGTTCCCCTTAAAAAAAAAAATGTAGAGAAGGAAGATCTTCATCATCAAAGATGAAACATTGGAAGAGAATGAGGTCGACGACGTTCTTTGAGAGAAATCATAAAACCTGCAGCTACCTGGAACACAGCACTTAATTTTGAAGATCAGGCCAGATGAAAAAACCATTCCTTATATCTATGAGTGGTGTTCTTTCTCCCCACCCCCCCATCCCACTGTCATCTCTCCAAAATGCTATTGAAAATAACGGATCAAGGTATTTCTTACACACACAAATACACACACACGCGCGCGCGTGCACACACACCTCTAAAAAATGTGTTCAGGTAAGCTGATTCAAAGAGGGGAGGGGAAAAAAATGGGCCTCTGATTTTCATGGTGAAATTCAAAATGAAAATCCTCTCCAATCAAAAGTAAGATTAAGCTGGGCATGGTGGTGCATGCTTGTAATCCCAGCATTTGGGAGGCTGAGACCGGAGGATCCGGGTTCGAGGCCAGCCTCAGCTGCTTAGTGAGGCACTCCGCAACTTAGTGAGACCCTGTTTCAAAATAAAGAATAAAAAATAGGGCTGGGGGTATAGCTCAGATGTAGAATGCCCCTGAGTTCAATCCCCAGTACCGCAAAAAAAAAAAAGTAAGATCAACTGAGACTGGAGGGTCCGGGTTGGCAGCTAGCCTCAGCTACTTAGTGAGGCCCTGTTTCAAAATAAATAATACAAAAGAGGATTGGAGGTGTATGTAGCTTGGAGGTAGAATACCCCTGGGTTCAATCCCTGGTACCACACACACACACACACACACACACACACACACACACACACACACAAAGTAAGATCGCTCCCAGACACCTTTCAAGAACGTTCTAGTAAATGTTTAACAGTCAACTCTGGAGCAGAGGAGGGAGCCTGATCTATGGCCCTTGCCGATTTCCTCAGTGTCGATATTCCCATGGTGACTGAGGGAGACGGAGCGATGGGCACAATGCACTGATCAAGGGGGACGGCTCCGCTGGCTCTTGCTGGCACACGGAGCTCCGGCAGGACAGTGGAGTCTCCTCTTCCCTAATCTTCTATCTCACTAGCCAGTTTTATAAGCTCGGAGGCACCATGACTACCAGGAATCACGATTTCCCAGTCTGTCTCCTGTGTTCCCAACAACAGGAGCTCCCGAGGCTCAGGGCGGTGGCTGCCCGGTCCTCCCCACCCCCATACCTGGGGTTCCTCTGCAGATCACGGCCTGACAGAAGTGCTCACTCTGCAACTGCGGGATGGATGAGCCATGGGGAGGAGGGAGAGGAGAGAGAAGAATCGGAAGAAAAAAGGGAGAAGATAAGGTGCACGCATGCCAACTTTGCTCCAACCTGTCCTTGCTTCTCTTTTCTTTTTTTTTAAGTTAAATATATTTTTATTGGTGCCTTGTTATCATACATCACAATGAATTTCAGTGCGATGGGGACATACGTGCGCACAGCACTTGGTGAGCTTTCCCCGGATCCCACCCCTCTCCTCCGTTGCCCGTACGCGATATTGAGTCTGGCATTGATAATTTTGTATCTGGACACTGTGTCAATTGATGTATTTCCTTCTTCAGGTCTCCCTCCCCCACCTCCCCAGACCCCTCCATCACTCTCCACTGAGGTTCCTCCTCCTCTATCTGGAGTCCCTCTTGTGTTCCAATTTCTCCCTAGCTTCCACATATGAGAGAACACATATCACCCTTCCTTTCTGTGACTGGCTGATCTCACTTAGCCTAATACGCTCTAGTTCCACCGTTTTCCTGCACGTGGCCATGTGATCCAGCTGTACCACTCCTGAGCATCTTTCCAAAGGAACTGAAGTCAAAATAGTCCAGTGATAATGTGTCTATCCACGTTTACAGCAGCCTAATTCCCAATAGCCGAATTATGGAACCAGCCTGGGCGTCTATCGATAGATGAATGGATTACAAAATTATGGGACATGCACACAATGGAATTCTACTCAGCCATAAAGAAGAACAAAATTAAGTCGCTTGCTGCTCTATCCTTTAGCAGCTGGGATAATACTTGGCCATCTCTTCCCACAAGGCGGGCTTTATCAGAGGAACCAAGACACACTGCTTCTTTCTGTCCTAAGATGGACAAGAAACTGCTGTGTTTCTTCACTCCCTGGTTGGGAGGTGAAGTGAGGACCTTTTTCTTTTACATTTGAAAACTTTGATCTTCTAAAGTGCAAAAGGTCTGGCAAAACTTCCTCCTGATTAAAATGAGATTGTTGACAGCCGGGTGTGGTGGCACAGGCTTGTAATCCCAGTACTTGGGAGGCTGAGATAGGAGGATCGCACATTCGTGGCCAGCCTCAGCAACTTGTGAGGTCCTCTGCAATTTAGTGAGACCCTGTTTCAAAATAAAGAATAAAAAAAAAATAGGGCTGGGGGTATAGCTCACAGGTAGAATGCCCCTGAGTTCAATCCCCAGTACCGCAAAAAAAAAAAAAAAAAAAAAAAAAAAAATTGGGCTGGAGGTGGAGCTCAGAGGTAGAATGCCCCTAGGTTTAATCCCCAGTACCACAAAAAAAAAAAAAAAAAAAAAAGAGAGATTGTTGAAAATGGTTGTTACCACAAAGTCAATGCATGCACGTCTTGTAGATGAGTGTGCTTATTTTTTGCTTATTTTTTTTTCTTTTTTAATTTTGATCTCCTACTTTGGAAGTTCAGAGGGCCGACCAGCTCTCCTCCCACTGGATCCCAGGAGTCAGCAATCTTCCTAATGGCAGCACTGCAGAAGAGCTGTGTTAGGATGACGTCTGAAAACCACCTGAGTGACAAGCATCTCGGGCTAAATGTTGAGTTTGCTCATTTTCAGACTGATGCGGAAGAACGACCTCTCCCCTTAGTCATAAGTGCAGACATCGCTGGCTCCGTGCACCTCATCTTAAAAACTCCAGTGCAACAGGCAAAAGATAATGCTCCACTTCGTGAGCGTAAGATGCTGTCTGAGGCCGGCTGGCCTGTAAATCTAGCTTTGAGGAATGTGGGGTGGTGTTTCTTAATGACCGCGTGGCAGACTGCCGTGCATTTGCAGTGGGAGGGGAGATTTGTGAGGTTCACGGGAAATCAAGAGGAGTCTGCATTGTTTTCTGTTGATTTCCCAGAGAGCAATAATCTGCTGAACTCAGAAAGGATTGTACTTCTCAGGTGCCAGTGCTGCAGGGCACAAAAGAATGTGTGTAGCTAAACACTCCTCGCCACCATCAAACAGCAGGTGATTACAAGGGCTGGGAGATGTTACACGGGGAGTTACATTCTGATTCCCTCCCTACAAATGAAGGGGGACCAAGAGCAGCAGTGCCATGCATGTCGCTGGTCCAAGAACTCATAAGCCACCTGACTGTCTACTTGGAGGGTGTATCCCCAAGTCCAGTTTTGTATAGTCACTGAGTTAGGATGTTGTCGGGCAAGATTGACTCTATCAGATTTTTAGGACTACCAATAAAATTCCTCACAAGGATCGAGGGAAAAGTAGGTAAGGAGCTTAGCGTTTCCAACAGAGCTATGACCATGGGGCTTTGTGAGTAGGAAAAAATCCAGAAAAGCTTCCTGGGGCCGGTGGTACTGCCTGCACAGCAGAACTCTGCTGGAACTGCAGTCTCTGCCAGCTTGGGAATCAATGTTGGAGCTCACGTGATCAAAAATGCCAAAGTCCCTACGTGGAGAATTAGTACTTTCTTCCTTTTAAATAGTTTACAGGGGAGCCGGTCATAGTGGCGCATGCCTGTAAATTCCAGTACTTGGGAAGCTGAGACAGGAGGATCAGAGGTTCAAGACCAGCCTCAGAAAGTTAGTGAGACTCTTGGCAACCTAGTGAGACCCTGTTTCAAACAACAACGGCAGGAACAAAAGGGCTGGGGGTGTAGGTCAGAGATAGAATGCCTCTGGGTTCCATCCCCAATACCAAATAAGTAAATAAATAAATAAATAAATAAATAAATAAATAAATAAATCGTTTACAGGGAGGGTCTTAGGTATGTGCCACAATACCTAAAACAGTGTCAGTTTTAGACACTGTCTCCAAAGTCATGCAAATGTTTAGGGACATTTTCCAAGGCCCGTTTCTACCTCTTTGGCTTTACTGTCCCTGCTCCACGATGACGCGTTGAAATTATTCTGGCAGAAAGTCACCTCTCATAAGCAAACACCGTGAACCGATTCTACTATTTGGAGAGCTTAAAAACATGTCAAGGAGACCATCAGAAAGCCTTTCTCCTGTGACCCTTTTAAAAAACCCATGTGATTTCTGTAATACCATCGCAAAGAAGTGAAAGAGACCAGGGTTAGGGTACCAGTGAAATTGATGGACACATTTTTTTGGCAAAAACTTCAACCTGGTTTGTGGTGAAAAATATCCAGCGGCTCTCCGGCACTGGATGTCACATTAACTCCAGGCAAAGGGCGTTACGGTGATTCACTTGGCAGTTTAAGCAAAACCAAGAAAATGGCATTGAACCGGAGCCCCGTGCGCCAACAGGGCACGGAGGCTCCACTTCCGTACATGGAAATTTGACTGTAAATCTGCCTCTCGCCTTAACTTGCTTAGCGGCAGCACAAAAAGATCTGTCCTCTCGGCATTGTGTAAAATGGTCTATTTGCACTCTTAGGAGGCACGCTGATATATAAATCCCAGGTATGATTATTATTATTATTTTGAACTATTATTATAAGTAACTATTATTACTTTCCTGAGACAGAGGGAACGGGACACGGAAGCCGGTGGATGGAGGCAGAACCGTGGTGAATGCAGAGGTCTTTGCTCAGTGCAGTTTCTGTAATATTTCAGGACAGAAAGGCCATCAATACTAAAGGGAGTTGATGTGTGTAGGTGGAGGAAGACTCGGTAGTAAATGAATTGCCTGTAAGCCTTACCCTGGTTGAATGAACCTTGGCATCCTGCCTGTTTTACTCCTGGCCCCCATGAATTGAATACGCATCAGGCTTCGACGGGGAAATCGCTCCTGGCCATGTTCTCTGAGGACTTACTCTGTTCCAAGGTCCCTACCATGACTGCAGATTCAAAGAGAAATGAGACGTCGTCTCAAATTAATGGTGGCATGGAGAGATCTGAACAGGTATGAGTGAGCGAGTTGCCAGGACAGGAGGTTGTGATGGAGAACAGGCTTGGTGGACCCTCAGAGTGTCAGGTGCAAGGTGCTACCCACTAAATAGGTGAGTCTCAGGTAGACTTACCTGCCTGAGTCACCCTAATAAGGGGCATAAGTAGGGTTCTCAGCCAGGTCTGACTCCTGGGCCCTGTGTGTGGCGGAGTGGGTATATGGAACATGAAGAGATCACTTGTCCAATGGGAAGGAGAAGAAAAAGAGTCGGGCAAGACTTCACAGAGGCGGTGATGCTTAAACTGCACCAGGAAAGCCAAGTCAAATGGGGGAATGGTACCCAGGAGGGTAGGGAAGGCGCTGAGCAAGGCATGCAAAGGTTCCCTTGTGAATCTTAAGAGCCCCAGGGCTGATAGACGGACGAACGTCATCCTCTCCAAGCAAAAGGATCATGACTGATTACGCATTTTCCTATGAGTACAGCACCTTGCTCTTGGAACATAAAACCTTCCCAAACTTTAACGACTCCCTGAAACAGTTTCTGGCCTTTGGAAAGTGGGGCATCCAAGAAAAACAGCGGAGGATCATTTGAAGGCGCACGCGGTCTTCTCGGGGAATTATTTCTGGCCGTGGCCCCTGCTGTGGACCACAGGCCTTGGGCTTTCCATCAGGAGGCTGAAAGGTATTAACAAGAACCAGAGAGGTTCAGGGGAACGGTTTGCGCAAGACATTTTCCTTTCTTGGAAGTGAACAGGTCTGTCTTCATCCAGAATTATTTCTTTACTAATTTCATCCTAAAAACTTCAAAAGTTTTCTTTTCTTTTCTTTTTTTTTTTCTTCTACCGATGTTGTACTTAGGTCCTGTCCCGACCCCACCCCTTAATTTCAGTCTTCTGTTTTTGGAGGCTCAGTCCCAGCATCCCCAGGATGGGGGCCAGGAGCTGGTCCAGGAGGAACACCTGGAAGTTGTTAAGGATACAGGAGGAGGGGGAGGCAGGGGCAGAGGAAGGGGGAGAGGAGAGAGGGAAAGAGGCAAAGAGGAGAGGAACCCCATCTCTTTCCTAACACAGAGACACTCTTTTTTCCATTATGACCAGTCTGAGCCAAAGGTGACAAAATAGCAAACAATTCAAAACAAACAGCAAGCACACAAAACACTTTCCAAAAATTCCACAGTGTCGCCTGGGGGTAATGTCAGGGGAGCCATAGCGCCTCTCTGAGCAAGAGAAAGAAAGCAACTGGAAGAGTGGTCTAACTTTTCTGGTGTTCTAGAACATCCCTAAGTGATTTCTATCCATCAACACTAAGTTACCTCAATCTCTCCCATTGTTATCAGCAGTGGGTAAAAAACGAATTCAAATAAGACCTGGGGTGATTTGAGGCTTGCACCTCTGAATTTCCTTGCTGTGAGTCTGGCCAAAATTGTGGACGTCCTTAGCTCACATGGGCTTGATGAAATATCCCCATTCCCTTCTAAAAGGAAGCGTGGCGATTTTTATTAGGCCTATCAAAGAAATATAGGCCATAGGTATTAATGCGACGGAGAGATGGAATAAAAGTGCCACTTTACTAGGAGGGAAGCATTAGAGTAACCTGTGCCTGCCACAGAGGTCTATAAAATTCGAGGAATTTCCTTCCTGAAGCTTGCGGATATTCATATTAATGAAATTGGAATTAGCTGGTAGATGGAGAAATGCAAGGGAGACCTTTGGCAGTTTACGTTAAAAAAATCCAATCCCAATCGCCTCTTCTCAGCTGTCCCCCCCTCCTCGGAGTTCTATCTCCCCTCCCATTTTTCTTTAAGATGGGGGAAGGATTCATTTAATTTAATTGATCAACCTGATATTATCTCTTCCCGTTTTGACAGATAGTTCTCACATATAATTGCATATTACATAAGACCAATATAATTACATATTGTTCAGAAATGCCAAGAAGTCCCTGGTATACACCTGGAGAACTGTTACTTCGAGAGACACCATTAACCCTGATGCACATCAGGAATCTGGGGCTCGGACAGGCTGAGGCAGCCCCCTCGGGTCTCACCTTTGGAAAGGGCCAGGTATGGAATTGGTTCTTGGTCAGATGGTCTTTGGACTCTGAACTCTCACCACAAGTCTGAGAGTTGAAAGCCAGACTTTCTTCACTCATCCAATGCTCTTGTTACCTTTTTCTCTCAATGACAATTGCACACAAATGTAAGGAATGGCTTCGGTGGTGTGTCCCTGACTCACACTTCGACACTCTCGGATACAAGTGCTCCTGGTCAAGCCAAGTTGGCAGCCAGATGTTGACTTGCTTTGGAAAATATGAGATTTAAATGAGATTCCTTCAAACTCACCAGGTAACCAAACTATCTTGGAATGTCTAAAATTATTGCACAGGAAAAACAAAAATCTTACGAGGTTGAAAAACGAATGACAAACAGATAAATATTTACGACAGATGGCAAGGGACTGGCTTCCTTAATTTACACAGAGTTTTCACCAAAAAATAAAAACAATCTAATAGAAAGCTGGACCGAGAAGATAGAAAAATATTTCAGAATAGAAGAAATACAAATGGCCAATAAAGGTATACAATTCTACTCAACTCAGAATTACAAAATAAAATTTAAAAATGTGGTGAATTTTTTATGAATTGATTGCTATATGTATATTTTTACATGATAACACCTCAAATCAGCATGCGTTTTGGATATAGATACTTTAATTGGTTGGGTGTGTGAGTGCAATAGGGAGGTCAAATTTGACATATCTATCAAAAATTTAAAACACATCTCATTGACCCAGAAATCGGACTACTAGGAATTTATCTAGTGAAGTATATGATAAAGTAGGCCAAGGTAAATGTTCAAGGATATTTATGGAAGTACAACTTACAATGGTCAAAGATTAGATATAACTGAGATATCCTTTAATAGATGATTAGATAAATAAATGATGGCTCAGACTTGAAATGGGATACTAAGCACTCTTTTAAAAGAGTTAAGTATATACCCAGAAATTGAAAGAATTTACAAAATTAAGGGAAAATGAAAGTAACAGAACAATGTATATAAACTGAAACCATATGTAAATTAAAAGGTATACATACATATATGTAAATTAAGAGGTATTTATACAGAAATATAAATACATTTATTTTTGTGTGGCAAGGTTAACAATATACCAACAACAGAGGTTATTTTGGTGGAATTAAGAAGGAAAACTTAAGCCAGGAATGGTGGCACACATCTCTAATCCCAGAACTTGGGAAGCTGAGATGGGAGGATCACAGGTTCAAGGCTAGCCTCAGCAACTTAACAAGACTCTCAGCAACCTAGCACACCCTGTTTCAAAATAAAATAGGCCTGAGGGTGTAGCTCAGAGGTAGAATGTTCCTGGGTTCAATCCCCAGTACAACACATACCCAGAAGAAGAAGAAAAAGAAGGAGGAGAAAAAGGACAAGGAAGAGGAGGTAGTAGAGGAGGAAGAGGTGGTAGAGGAGGAGGAGGAAGAGGAGAAGGAGGAGGAGGAGGAGGAAGAGGAGGAGGAGGAGGAGGAGGAGGAAAACTTTCTAGAGAAGAGAATTCATCTTTTTTCCAGGGTGGCTTGAATTGTCTGAACATGTTTACATATTAATGGTATGTGTTTATTATTTATGAGAGGAAAAATAAATCCAATGAACAACATAAGTCCACATGTCAGTTTCAAATTTAACTTTCAAATGTCTGTAGCTCATGCCTGTATACACAGACTCAGTCTTGAACTCATTATTGGGGGCCTCCAATCCACTGGCTACCAGGTAACTTCCAGTAGGAATGCAAAAACTATCCACTTTCGAAACTGACCCCCCAGGAAGACCAATTAGGACATCATGCATCAAATGAAAAGAAAAAGATGCTGATACTGGAGGATACTGGAGCCATCTCTGGGGTGCAAAGCCTGTGGACCTAGCCGGGTGCTGGGTGAACTTCACTCACTTACTTCTCTTCTCTGAACACAGTCTCCTTCATGAGGAAATAAGCTGAATGTGTATGGGTTTGTATGTGCAAACTCAGTAGGTAATTTGCTTATTTATTTACTTACATTTTGGTACTGGGGATTGAACCAGAGACATTCTACCTTTGAGGTACACTCTCAGCCCTTTCCATTTTGAAACAGGGTCTTGCTAAGTTGCTGAGGCTGGCCTTGAACTTTCAATCCTCTTGTCTTAGCCTCCCAAGTGGTGGGATTACAGGGTATACCACCTTGCCCAGCTTCAGTTGGTATTTAAAACAATTGAATTCCTCCCCCCCTCACCCCTTTAAAGAAAAAAAAAAGTGGTAATATAATTCCAATCATTCCCTCTGCTAAGAATACAAAATGTGGGTTTTCTCAGGTTGGCCTCTGTCTTTTTGCAGAATTCGGGTCCATCCTGGTGGCAAGAGAGACTATCTTGAGCTATGGCGGACACAGGCAGGATGGACCGGCCTCCTCCTTCAGAATGTCCAGACAATCAGAACAAGGGTTCCTTGTCTATCTGCTCCTGAGGTTTTCCGTCTCAGGGACTTGCTTGAATTAATCGAGTTTTCTATTAATCTCCTCCCTGGCAAATGTCACAAAACCCCTACCCCTACGCTTTTGCACAATTCTCTGGCGCCAAGGTTTTGGCAAGACACACTGGTTGCGGGCTGACCAATGTCACTAATTCCCGTGTTTCACCCCAATTCTACATGGCTAGTTAAGCAATATGTTCGACTAGCTACCGTTAGGAAAACATCGTGAAGCGATAGAATAGTCGCAGGCCTTTAAAATTAGTGATACAATATACAGCTCCCCGGTGTGGGCCAGAGGCAAGGACAGTAGAAATATATAGTAGTGCTTAGCTTTTATAAGCCCACATTCCGCATCATCAAAAAGACTGTAGCTAGCAGTCTATTAAAATAATAAAAAAAAATATAGAATGTAGGGGGAAAGAAAGGCACATTTAAGGAGCTAAATTTAAATATACTAAAATGAGAACCACCTGTTCTCCACCTCGCCCTTAGAAACCATACCCCTTTCTTTGCAAGGATTTCTCCGCACAACCTGAACCGGGGGTTATGGCTCAGGATCAAGGGCAATCTCTGCTGCCATTCAAGGAGCAGATGTTGGGGTTCCTCATCAATTTTGAGGGGGGACCTCAAATTTAAAAAGGCAGGAAGTTGTTATACAGTCTTCCAGCTCCACAAAAGTCAAGGGCAACATCGGAAGAGGGAAGGGCAGCAGAAACCATGGAACGCGTTTCATTAGATCAATAAAATGTATGACTTCACTCACTTAATCGCATAAATAAAGTTGTTAAAAAGAAAAATAAACTGGGGCGTGCACCAGGCTAAATTAACAGGGGCCTTATGTAAGAGTAAGAAACCAGAAACAACCCAGAAAGGTCACTGGCGCACACGGGTCCTTTGGGAAAGCTTCCTGCAGAGCCAGAAGGAAAATCTCCCTGAGCCTCCCGCCTGCCAGGACAGTAAGATTCTAGCGGCAGAACCAACCCAGGCAGAAGGAGGCCCAGGTTGAGCAGGCCCACCACGAATCCAGCTCTCCGTCCATCTGTTTTAAATCGCGCTGCGAAGCATATTTATGTGATAAAGACTTAAGGCTGTTTCTCTTGGCCACCTGAATACTTGGGACACTCTTTTGGAAAGCCACTGACATCGGGACAAGGAGCATATTCAAAACTGAATTTAGAATTAAAGAGGCCTGAGAGTACTTAACTTTTTAAAAGCATGCCAGAGTCTCTTTCCAAATTTTTTTTTTTTTTTTACGACAATGTAAGTAATAACTTAGCCAGGTTGTAAAGGCTTTATTCGTTTTTAAAAATGGAGAGGCTTGAGGGACAAAGAGACAGAGAATGAGACACAATTGCAGAACGGTCCTGAAAGACCCTACTCCGTCATCTCCGAATCACCGGAAATGCAGCAAGGAACTGCCCTGAACAAGCACTGCTGTTTCTATCATAAAATACCCTTTATTTCACAACTGCCGTGGATTTATTTAGATTGTCTCTCGTGAACAGTTTTGAAGGAGGGAATTACTCTTGATCAGAATCCATAAACTAGAAGTCTCCAAAGCTGGGAACAAAACATAGTACTGTCTGAGACCAAAGCCACTATATATACTGCTGTCATCTCCCTTGTAGTCTCCTCTTTCTCCTTCTCCTCTTTTTCCTCCTCCTCCTCCTCCTCCTCCTCCTCCTCCTCCTCTGCCGCCGCTGCCTTCTTCTTCTTCTTTTGGTATTGGGGATCTCCTACCTCTGAGCTACACTCCTAGCGCTATTTTACTTTTTATTTTGAAACAGAGTCTCACTAATTTGCTGAGGCTAGCCTCAAACCTCCGATCCTCCTGTCTCAGCCTTCCCAGTACTGGGATAACAGGCATGCACAACCATGCCTTGGTTCCTTGCTGGCTTCTTAATATAAAAATAAATGTAATTACAAATTAAGTTCCACTGGCAATGATTTAAATGATGACTTCTTTTCAAATACAGGGATGTAGGGGTGTGTGTGTGTGTGTGTGTGTGTGTGTGTGTGTGTGTGTGTGTTTGCAAGTGGTGAAGAAGAACAGAAGATGTAGCTTGATGACTATACCTTAGTTTTGGAAAAGTTAAAACTCTGAGTTCATCCACAGATGAGCAAACCATGGAAGGAATGAGACGTCAATGTGTCCTTTATAGGCGTTTGAATTTGACAAGGCTATCACTGACTACACCATCATTTGGGAATTGATTTATGGACCTCTGGGTGTCCACCCAGGTACTCGGCTCCAGACACTCCAGGACTGTGACATATTTGGGCACTTTCCTTAAAATCGCTCAAATTGCCTACAATTATTTTATAGATCTAATTTCCACAAAATCACGCAGCACATTTTAATTTCTCTTCCCCAGTTGGAAGACTAAATTCTGAAACATCTCAAAGCCTTCTGGTTTTGTGTTTCTTTATTTTGGGGCTCTTTGCTTACTTTTCAGTAATATAAGATATCTGTGTGTGTGTGTGTGTGTGTGTGTGTGTGTGTGTGTGTGAGAGAGAGAGAGAGAGAGAGAGAGAGAGAGAGAGAGAGAGAGAAAGAGAGAGAGAGAGATTAGGGATTGAACCCAGGGATATTCTACCTCTAAACTACACCCCCAGCCCTATTTTTAATTCTTTGTTTTGAAACAGGGTCTCCCTAAGTTGCCCAGGGCTTCACTAAGTAGCTGCAGCTGGTCGTGAACCTGGGCTCCTCGAAAGTACTGGGATGACAAGCATGGCCACCAGGCCCAGCCTAAGAGTCTCACTAAGTTGTTGCCGGTCTTCACTGGCCTCAATCCTCCTGTCTCAGCCTCCCAAGTGCTAGGACGACAGGCGTGTGCCACCACACCAAGCCTCTTTGTACTTCTGCACGCCCAGAGCTGGGACAGACCCTGAGGAGACGGGTTTGGCCATATTTTCTAGCTCCCATGTTCAGAGGCATTCTGATAGAGATTTTGACTCGCAAACTCTTGGGATAAAAGGAGAGACAGAGCTCTTTGTCAGGAAAATGAACTTAGACTGCTGTTTACCAGCAGATGGAAAACAACACTTCTGACCCAGAGAAGAGGACTCTTGGCCCTGTCGGTGCTGCCAGATCCCCCCCATGCTGGGTAACAATGGTGTCTCTGTGTGGGCTGTGAGATCCTGCCACCGATGGGCCCTTCCGTGGCCTGGGCCACTGGATCACAACCTTCATACTTTGAGGCTTAAAGACCCAGTCACACTGTGAACTAAAATATGTGAGGGGACCTGGCCTCCGCCCTCAACTCTGTTGTCCCTGACTTCAAACGGAATCCCGCTGGCTCGTGAACGCACTCTGTGAAATTGGGCCAGTTCCCTCCAACACTTTAGAAATACATAGGATGCTGTTAAAAGATTAGAATTTCCCGCAATCAAGTAAAATCAGCTTTTGGAAAGGAATGCCTGGGCCCTTCTGTGCCACTGTATATAAATAGTCTTTGCTGTGGAAGTCAACCAGTAATGAAGCTCAGGACTTAAAGTCAATCTGGAATCAATCTCTGTGTCACTGCATAAAAGCTGTGTGACCTTGGCCAAGTTCATTTCCCTTGCTGAGACTTAGTGTTCTTACCTGTAATGGAGGAATGCTAGCAACTTTAAAGGGTTGCCGGAGGTATCGAAAAGATATACGTAGGTTTTTCTTTTTTTAAGTCTTTAAAATCTATTGAAAATAAAACTCGTTTGGCTATTGGGAGGTTTTAGACTAGCAAAATTAGGTACTTATCCAAACCCACATAGATTGGGAGTGATAGGGCAGATTTCTGAATGGGATTGGGAAAGAGTAAATTGCTAGAAAAAACAATAATGCACTCCTGTTCAAAAAATTCTTCAGGCCGGGCGTGGTGGCGCACGCTTGTAATCCCAGCATTCGGGAGGCTGAGACCGGAGGATCTGGGTTCGCGGCCAGCCTCAGCTACCTAGTGAGGCACTCCGCAACTTAGTGAGACTCGGTTTCAAAATAAAGAATAAAAAAATAGGGCTGGGGGTGTAGCTCGGAGGTAGAATGCCCCTGAGTTCAATCCCCAGTACC
>PVLC010001002.1:17500-39791 GCA_004027655.1 Graphiurus murinus | reverse complement strand
CGCATGGCCAGACCCTCATCAATGATGATTCTCTCTAGTGTCTTGGGCCTCTCTTGGATCAGCCCAGGACCCTATACCACACTTTCCCTTGGACACTACAGTTTGTACTAATGTGCAGCCCGGAATACAGTTTTCTTTCTTTCTTTCTTTCTTTCTTTCTTTCTTTCTTTCTTTCTTTCTTTCTTTCTTTCTTTTCTTCTCCTCCTCCTTCTCCTTCTCCTTCTCCTTCTTCTTCTTTGTCTTCCTCTTCCTCTTCTCCTTTTCCTCCTCCTCCTCCTCCTCCTCCTCCTCCTCCTCTTCTTCTTCTTCTTTTTTTTTTGTACTACTAGGCATTGAATCCAGAGGCATTCTACCTCTGAGCTATACCCTCAGCCCTATTTATATACATACATACATATATATATATATATATATATAATTTTTTTTTTAAAACATGTCTTGCTAAGTTTCTGAGAGTTTCTCTAAGTTGCTGAGGCTGGCCTTAAACCTGCAATCCTCCAGTCTCAGTCTCCCAAGTACTGAGATTACAGGCACTAACCACCACACCCAGCTCAGTCTTCTCCTTTTTGCTGTCTCCCTTGGGTGGTCCACCCTAATCTCTGTCCTTGAAGCACCTCCTTGGGGCATTCACTTGCAGATTCCATATGCAGGCTCTCAAAGTCCACTTCTCACAGGGTTCTAAGGCAGAAAGACAGAACAGCCCCCGTGGAGGGCAATTTGGCAAGACCTATGGAAATGACCAGCATAGACCATCTCTGAGCCGAGACTGCGCTCCAGAACTCCACCCTGCAAATCCACTTGCGCCCCTGGGAAGCAATGTGCAAGGTTACACGTGGTGGCACAATTTGCAATAAATAGCAAAAGACTGGGAACAACCTGAACCTGAACGTTCATCAATAGGGAAGTGGTTCAATGAGTTAGGAAACATCCCCAAGGTGGCATGCTCGGCATTTGTTAAAAAATGAAGGAATCCTTTCTATGCTGATTTGGATCCATCAATAAGAGACCTTGTCAAGTGAGAACAAGGTATATGTAGTATATAGTAAGGGAGGGGGAGGTAAAAGTATACTTAAGCAAGCTGGGAGCAGTGGTGCACACCAATTTGGAGGCTGAGATAGAAGGATCATGGGTTCAAGGCCAGATTCAGCAATATAAGGAGACCTTGTTTCCAAATAAATAAAATAAAAATTTAAAAGGCTGGGGATGTAGCTTGGAGTTAGATTGCCCCTGGGTTCAATCCCCAGTACCAAAAGAAAGTAAAAGAAAAGAAAACAAAGAAAAATATATATAAATGTATTGTCTCAAAAATACATAAAAATGTCCTAAAGTATACATAAGAAATAAAGACCTTGTTTCAGGAAAAGAATGAGCTGCTAGGGGAAAGGAACATTTTAAAACATAGAAAGAAAAGTGTAGCTGGCATGGGGGTGCGTGCCTGTCATCCTAGTACTTGGGAGGCTGACATAGGAAGATCATAGGTTCTAAGGCAGCCTCAGCAACTTAGTAAGGCTCTCAACAATTTTGTGAGACCCTGTTTCAAAACAAAAACAGAGTGTAGCTCAGAAGCAGAATAGGGGTGTAGCTCAGAGGTAGAATGTCCCTGGGTTCAATCTCCATCAATCTCCAGCACCACAAAAGAAAAAGAAAAAAAAAGAAAAGTGTATGGGTGTGTTTATACAAGAATTCTATATATTCATATATATACATAGATATGCACACACACACACACTCACACACAGTTTTCTATGCTCTTCTTTTGACTTTGAACCACATACATGTATATCACCTATTCAAAAAAAGTAAATATTTTAGCTCCATGTATTTCTTTTTTTTTTTTTTTTTTTAGCTCCATGTATTTCTTAAAATCTTAAATTTAAACCTGGATTAAAAAAAATAAAAAAGAAGCGCCACATAAGCCAGGCATGTATATTGTGTCTTGTGGAGACCCCATTGATCCACAAAGCCCTCCTTACCCCCTAGTCTCCTCCTCTTTATCTCACACGCCCAGGCCCCATAGGAGTCCAGCTTTGGGTGCAGTTTCCTGCTCCCAGATCCCCTCTGGGTGTGCATACAGACTGGAGTACACGTCCTTTAGTCTGATGGTCAGGATCCACCAGGGACCCCACCTCGGTTTCCCACTGGCTGTACCCGTGAGCCTTCCTACACCCGTTTCCCAGAGTTAAATTACTCATGGTGAACTACGTGCTCAAACTACAAGCTCGCCCTCACCTCTGCTGTGGTCATCCCTCCCAAAGCCAGGTTCTCCAGAACTGAGCTCAAATCTTCCCCAGAAACTTGCTTCTTCCTTAAAATCCCAGGGCACGTTTGTGTTACCTCTTTACAACCCTTCTCCCTGTCCAAGGGAATGATGGCTGATTTCATACATGTTTATTCATTCCTTCGACAGACATTTACTAGACACCTGCTATATCCATGAGCCCAAAGAGGTGCTCAAACCTCAGAAAGAAGCAACAATATAGGTTCCCTGCTTGCACAGAGAAGACAACCTCATGGAAGGAGGAAAGGTATACCAGAAACCACACCTTGGAGCCGGGTGTGGTAGCACAGGCTTGTAATCCCAGCATTTGGGAGGCTGAGACTGGAGGATCCGGGTTCGCGGCCAGCCTCAGCTACCTAGTGAGGCACTTTGCAACTTAGTGAGACCCTGTTTCAAAATAAAGAATAAAAAATAGGGCTGGGGGTATAGCTCGGAGGTAGAATGCCCTGAGTTCAATCCCCAGTACCGCAAAAAAAAGAAAGAAAGAAACCACACGTTGGATGATAAGTTTGCTTCATTTCAACAGGGAGAAGTAGAATGCTGGGTCCAAATGCTGTCAGCTTGCCCCAAATGCTGTCACACCATAAGGCTGAGATTAGGAACCTGGGGCTCTGATGGCTGCCAGATCCACGCTTGAATCCCGACATTTCCCCATAGCTGGGAGACTCCGGGGCAGCATCTCTCATCTCAGCGCTGTTTATACTTGCAGCCAGCTCACTCTCTGTGACGGGAAGGCTGCTGTCCTGCACGTGGTAGGATGCTTAGACCCGTGGCCTGGGCCAACTAGGCCAGGACCGGGCCCTGAGTACTCCTGGGGGAGGGTGGGGAATTCTCCCTCCTTGGACATCACTGCTCCAGGCAAGTGGCTTAAGGTTTCTGAGCACCAGATTTTGTTTTTGGTTTTTCATTTTCTTCTTTTTTTATGCTCATTATTTATAAGAAAACGTGGTCAGTAAACATTTGAAAAAATAAATAAGAAAGAAATTTACCTAGCAAAGAGAATACAAGTTATCTGAGAAGATTATGGTAAAAATTAAACCAATGTTCTAAAAATGCTTATCAGTGCTCTGAGCAACAAGAATAATAAGCTGGATGTGGTGGCACAAGCCTGTAATCTCAGTACTTGGGAGGCTGAAAGAGAAGAATCGCAGGTTCAAGGACAGCCTCAGCAACCTAGCAAGGCTCTCAGCAACTTAGATGTTTCTCCAAATAAAAAATAAAATAGGAAATGGGGAATAGCTCAAAGGTAAGATGCCCTTGGGTTCAATCCCCAGCACCAAATAATAACAATAACAACAATTTGGCAGATTTCCCCCTCTGCCCTTGGCGGATGGATAAGAAGTTTTCTCATAGCCTTCCACTCTAAACTAACATTGAGCCCAGAAGAAAGCCCTGATTGTGGACATCATTTTTGCCCCTGTCCAAGAGAGATATTCTAGAGTTATTACCTAGAACCTGTCTCCCTGGGAGGACAGAGGAAAGGTCTTTGCCCCAGGATCAAGCCGTATTTGTCACAAAGATGGACTGAACTCCAAGATGATGCTGGGAGAACATACACATATAAACATATGTACATATATACACATATACATATACATATATACACACATATATAATACGCAAATATACATACACACATACATATACACATGTACATATCTACATATACACATATGCATATGTACATATATACACACATACATACATATACACATATACATGTATATACATATATAAATATATACATACACACATATATACATAACACATATATACATATACATATATACACACATACATACATACATATATATACATACATATATATATACACATATATACATATATGCATGCACACATATATGCATATATACATACATACACGCATATACATATATACACATATATATACATATATACAAACACATATACATACACATACATATATACATATATGTACATATATATGCACACATATATACATATGTATACACATATCTACATATATACACATACATATATGTGTATACACATATATACATACACACATATATGTATTTATAAATATTTATATACATGTATATGTAGATATGTATATATACATGTACATGCATATATGTGGTAATGTGTATATATATATGCATATATGTATACACATTCTAGAGCCCATAATAAGTCCCTCTGAAAGATGGAGAGGTGTCCCTGCTGAAAACAATGTCCGGCTTTAGGTGAGACGCTCACTTTTGAAGCTTCATTTGCACATCCCAAATCATCCTTGCCAACCATTTATTTCCCCATAGCCCTGAATGCTGTGAGCATTTATAAAATGTTCTCAGGGTGTTTGAAATCAACAAGGCAATTAGGGAGGTTTAGAGGAATCAAAAAATACAATCAACAGCGCTTTGGAAATGTCAATAGAATTTTCAGCCTGGCAGGCCACCGCCCTAATATACAGTTGTAAGGAAATTTTAAGATATTAAATTTGCATCCATCTGAATTTCAGAATTCACTTTTAAACCGAGAAATAGACAGAGTGTGGGAAGTCCTTAGCAAAATCCCCATATACTTGAGAGAATTCTTTCCCTATTTAAAAAAAAAAAGTGGGAAAACAGATTTTGGGGTTAGACAGACACGGATTACAATCGCGGCTATGTGATTAAAAACTGGATAATCTGAGGAAAATCATTCATTCTCTCAGAGCTTGGCTTCTCCAGTTTTAGAATGAAGACAGTAAACTGGTGGGTGTGGTGGTGTGTATCTATAATCCTAGTACTTGGGAGGCTGAGACAGGAGGATAGCAGTTTTGAGAGACCCTGTTTCAAAATAAAAAAATAAATGAATAAACAAAAAGGGATAGGGGTGTAGCTCAGAAGTGGACTAGGGGTATAGCTGGGAGGTAGAATCCCCCTGGTTTCAATCCCCAGTAAAAATAAATAAAATAAAATGAAGACAGTAATGGCACCTTAAATTGCAATCCCGAAGTGTCCACCAAAGTGGGTCTGCGAGCGTCGACTCTCATTCCTCAGCCCCTTTGGGCAGCAGAGCACGGGACTCATTGGTTTATATTTTTATAACACCTACGAAATTGCACACTTTCTAACCAATTTAGTTCTGTCTTGACCAAAACGCTTTCAGACACAAATGTTTCCCATCTGTTTTGCTCTGCTAAATAACAGAAGCTCACCACCCTTCCTTTCTTGCCAGCAAGGGCCTCCTCGGCGAACTTATTCATCATCCCACAAGACCTGGGGCTTGCAAATAAAGGCGTTTCTTTCTGGGGCTGGGGGAGGGCGGCGGGCCACCGCTGCTCTAGTAGGAAGGACCAGGAATGTAAGAGTGAGCGGGCCTTGGAGGGGCAGGTCAGACAGAGCCCGCTTTGTACCCACCTCCCTCCAGCCCTCCTCCTTCTGGCCCTTAACATATCATGTAAGGGAAACTCGGTTGCGTTTAAAAAGCATAATTACTTATATTTCGCCGTGGTTTCCAATCAACCAGTGATTTTTTTTCTTCCAAAAGTCCATGAATAAAACAAACCCCATCGCCATTGGAGGTGCATTTCCATGCCAGCGCGGATGCTTTTAAGACCATTTGCTGAGCGCTCCGCGCCGTTTGACCAGTTCTGGGGCAGGGGGCACGCTCTAATTACTGATTGTGGAGTTCGGTATCTATAGCAACAGGCAGAATTGACAACAGGAAGCTTCACCCTCTGGGGCACCATCTGAAGTTTATAAAATCAACTTGAGGCCAAGGCTAGAGTTAATCAGGACGGCTTTCAGAGCGCCCAAGCTCCAAGTCCACACTTAAGAGGCAAAGAAATTATTTAATAAGACAATCACAGGGCTCAAGAAGGTAGAGTTTATTTAGCTTAGCTTCGCAGTGCCTCTCATAGTAATTTATCCTAATGGTACCAATTCGTCCATGATTTGAGACAGGCAGAGATCCAGGGTATCGTTTTAATCAAACCTCCATCCAGGCCGCCTGTTTTCTAACTGCTGAGGCATTTATCAATCAATTCCGCTTGATTCGCTAATCGGATGGCACAGGGATATGAATTTTCCCAGGATCCAGGAATCAGGCGGACATAATTCTTCATAACGGGCCTGCTTTTAAGTGGCATTATTCCACCCCGCTCACATTATTTCCTGGTCCTGCTGCTAACAAGTAAGGGGGCGATATTCTAGTGGGCTTCGAATCAGAAGGATGGTAGAAAAAAAACAGTCTGGAGTTTGGGGATCAGGCTATAGGCTATTTTTAGTGTGTGTGTGTGTGTGTGTGTGTGTGTGTGTGTGTGTGTGTATGTGTTCTTGAAGATTGAACCATTGAACCTAGGGACATTCTCCCTCTGAGCTACATCCCAGCCCTTTTTCTTTTTTATTTGGAAACAGGATCTCACTAAGTTGCTGAGAGTCTTGCTATGTTGCTGAGGCTGGCTTCGAACCTATGATTCTTTTGTCTCAGCCTCCCAAGTACTGAGATTACAGTGTGAAACTGTTTCAAAATAAAAATAAAATAGGGCTAGAGGTGTAGCTCAAAGGTAGAATACCCTTGGGTTCAATCCCAGGAGGAAGGAAAAAAGGAAAGAAGGAAAAAAGGAAAGAAGGAAGGAAGGAAGGAAGGAAGGAAGGAAGGAAGGAAGGGAGGGAGGGAGGGAAGAAGGAGAATGGATGACAGAGAAAAAAGGAAAGAAGGGGGGTAAGGGAAGAAGGAAGGAAGGAGAGAGGGGATGAAAGAATGCAAGGAAGAAATAAGAGACAAGGAGGAAAGAAAGGAAGGAGGGGAAAATAAAAAAAGGAAGGTAAGAGGAAGGAAGGGAGGGAGGGAGGAGAGAGAGTAAAAGAACAAAAAGGAGGGAGGGAGGGAAGGAAGGAAGGAAGGAAAGAAGGAAGGAAGGAAGGAAGGAAGGAAGGAAGGAAGGAAGGAAGGAAGGAAGGAAAGAAGGAAGGAAGGAAGGAAAGAAGGATAGGCTTTCTGTCCCTCTGTCCCTAATCCTGGGCTTTGCTTGGCCTTCCGTGGCTTTATGGTGTCTCTCGACACAGAGTGAGGAGGCAAGGCTACTTTAACGAGCGAGTTGTTTCTCTCTCCCTCCCACCTTCTCCCTTTTCTTTTTTGGCTCAGCCTAAATTTCTGACACTTCCTGATGAAATGTAGTATACAGCTTTTAATTGCACCCAGAGGCGGTACAACCTCATAGAGGCTTTTAAGCAAGTGGTGGAGGATTCGAGAAACAGCTGCGTCCCCGGCCAGGAGCGCGCTCAGTGGTAGAACAGCCCCGTCAGCGCCCGTACACACTGAGCACGCTTGCGTGCACACACACACAGACACACACACACGTGCGTGTGCACAGCTGGGACCCATCAGAATTGCGAGGAATTAATACTCTTAACTTGGTATTTTATTATACCTGGAGAAGCCTGACGCGATATTAAATCCGTAGCACATAAGGAAGAATTTGTTCAGTGTTGGAGTTACTGGAGTGGGGGCACACACACACACACACACACACACACACACACACACACACACACACCCTCTTTTCCAATGCTGAGAACGAATTGTTTTAATATCCCAATGTTTGGTTTATTTATTACCAGAGGTGAGTGGCCGCTTTTGGAGAGCAATGGACTTCTCCCTACACTGATCTAGTTTTCCCAGTCGAATCTCCCTCAGATTCCCAGCAGCTGTAGAGACTGCCAAGGACCAGCCTTTCCTTGAATAACCCCACCCGTGTCCAGTTTTCCTGGGCCCACCATCCCAGACATACCCTCGGCTTCTTGGACTCCTGATGGAATGTTCACAGTCCTATTCCAACTCTGCCCCTGGCAAACAGTGTTCCCCTGGAACAATGCTCCTAATCCCTGGAAATTCGACAAGACCAAGTCTGTACACATTCCATAGACCTGCAAATCGAGGTTCCCAGAAGCCACTGCCCAACCTGTGAGAAGACCGAGGGCCGACCTTGGAATTCAGTTTGCCGACCCTAAGCAAACGCTTCTTCTAAGTCATGTCATATTCTCTGCTGTAAACAAGGTGTGAAACGTGGTATCATCATGACTGCAACCAGGGAGTAGGGATGGTGGGACGCTTTCACAAATGTCAGACTCACGTGGTCAGCCATGAACTTCAGGGTGTGTAATGGACAGAAAAAAATGGGCCCAAGAAGTTGATCACACCATGCCCATAGAACCTGTGACTTTGGGGGGCAAAAAAGAGGGGATTAAGTTAAGGATATTGAAATATAGTCCTGGATTTTCTAAATAGGTTCTAAATCCAATGGCAAGTGGCCTTTTAGGAGAAAGAGACTTGAGACAGAAGAGGAGGAGGCCTTGTGATCACAAAGTCAAGGAATGCTGACAGCCGCCAGAAGCCTGAAGGGGCATTCTCAAGGAGATGGACTCTGCTCTGGAGCCCACACAAAGCGCGCCTGTTTTAGGCTGCTGGGCTCCCAAACTGTAAGCTGATAAATGCCTGTTGTTTTAGCCCACCCAGTCTGTGGCCATTCATTATAGTAGTCAGGGAAAAACAAATATAGGATCTTTTGCTCTGGGCATCAAGCTAAATAGATGCTGCTGTTGACAGAGGCCCCGGGCTGAGGGGTACCCTACACTCTGACCTCGGAGAACAACAGCCACGTGGCCTCCTGGTACCTGGTCCTGTCCCGCCTTCACGGAAACAGCAGTTCAGCATCATGGAGAAGCTGACCACCGAGATTGCGTCACATCAAACAGGCATCAGAGAGGGGGACACAGGGAGACGGCAGTGCACTGGCCTCCCTACTGGACAGTCCAGTGTTCATGCTTGGTGGACTGTCTTCTATCTGTGTGCCACTGATAGAAGTCACCTAGCAAGTCACTCAACCCACGCCTTAGCAGCCTTCTTTATGTGAAACACATTTTGAAAAACTGCACAGCACCGTATGAATGTGAATTATTTGATTCCACGTATTACTTGCAAAGCATCTGCAAAGAACCAACCTTGCAGCTGGCCGGTGGTGCTCAAGCTCTGAGGAGGACTCCTTATCTCCAGCAAGTTTCCTTGCAAAGTTCTGCAAAACATGCTTTCTCTTAAGTACCCGCTTAACATCCATTAATATGCTGAAATCTCTTTAGAAATCTTCCAATTCAAAATGTTAGGTTAATGGAGCTCACAAATTAAATCTCTGCTGTGTTTCTTTGGATTCTCCAAATTTCCCTCTTTCAAGCATTGACCGGACGATAAGACCCCAAACCAACAATAACATGCCATTTGTTTGTTTATCATATTAGGAATGATTTTTTTTTTTCACATAAGCATTCAGTATTGTTTCAAAGAAACTGGACTCTCAAATGCTGCTTTTGATTGTTTAAATTGCTACAAACCTTTTGCAGAGCAATTTGGCAATAGGACTCAGGAACCTTTAAAAAAAAATGTGCTCAACCTTTGACCCAGTAATTCCATTTCTGGGAACGAAACCTAAAGACATAATGGGAACTATGGAAACTGCTTTATGCACAAAGATGTTTATCAGAACACTCCTTCTGACAGCAAAAGTATTTAAAACTATCTAAATGCCTAACAACACAGAAGCAGGTAAATACACGGTGATGCATCTCCTCCGCTAGCTATCAAACAACCAGGAAGAATTGCAGCGAAGAAGCACTTGTAACAACATGATTAAATGCATAATGTTGGAGAAAAGATGAAGCAGTGTGCCAAGTGGGTGTCTGGTCGTCAGCTCCATGTGGCACAAACAGAGTCAAGACTGGAAGACACGGGTATGGTAACTCTTGTTACCTCTGGCCAACACTTAGGAATGATTTCTCCTTTTCATTTTGTTTTTTTAATGTTTTGGTGCTAGGGATTGAACTCAGGGGAATTCTGCCTCTGAGCTACACCCCAGCTCTGTTTATTTATTTATTTTTATTTTGAAACAGGGTCTCACTGAGTTACAGAGGGTCTTGCTAAGTTGTTGAGTCTGGCCTTGAACCTACGATCCTCCTGTGTCAGCCTCCTGAGTACTAGGATTACTAAGACATGCACCATAATGCTTGGCTTTTTTCTTCTTTTTTAAAAATGTTTAAAAACTCAACTCTATTACTTTTAGTGTGGGTGTGCGTGCGTGCACGCGTGAGAGAGAGATGAGGACTGAACCCATAGACATTCTACCTTTGAGATACACCTCCAACACTTTTTATTTTTGAAATAGACTCTCTTGCTAAGTTGTTGAGAGTCTCCCTAAGTTTCTGAGCTTGGTCTTGATCCTTTTGTCTCAACGTCTCAAGTACTGGGATTACAGGCAAGCACCTGTACCTCATCTCCTTCCGGGCTTCCTGTTCATTTCCAAACCCTGAATTTCTTTCCTTACTTACCAATCATGCTGCACCCTCCCACCCCCCAAAAAAGTCCTAATGGGATCTTCCAAACTCTTCTTGGTAAGAGACAAAGAATAAACTATTTTTTTTCTTTTGCATGTAAGATGGGTTACATGCAGCCCTTCAAATTGTGTTTCTTTTGACTACTACAGAGACTTCCAGTAAAGAGGCCCCATCCAGGAGAAGGAGCCCACTGGCATCCATGTCCCTGGACATCTAAGAGCAAGAGATCCAGAAGGGAGTGAAGTGACGTCCATGTGGCAGCAGAGGGTGGTGGACGAGGCACTCAGGGGCTGGTCCCTCCTGAGCGAGAGGCATATGGGGTTGTCGGGGTGGCAGGTATGGGCATTTGGCTTTGCAGGGAAAGCAAATACTGTGTACGTTGCAGGAATCCTGTGGGCGAGCTAATTGTCGAAGTGCCCTTGAGATGCATGTGATTTCGCCTGCAGCCCCAGCTCCTCCCTCTGTGACATAGCCAGTGGACCAGGAAATAGGAACACCATCAATAAAGGAGGCAGCAGACCACCTCTGTGTGCACATTTCCACGTGTGTTCCCGTCTCTCCAAGTCTCCTTCTCCTTTCTCCTACAGAGACACCTGTCATCCGAGCACAGTGGCACATCCCTATAATTCCAGTCCCTGGGAGGCTAAGACAGGAGGATCACAGGTTTGAGGCCAGTCTCAGCAACTTAGGGAGACCCTTGACAACTTAGTGCGACTCTATTTTGAAGAAAAGTTGTTTGTTTGTTTGTTTGAAAGGCAGGGAGCTGGGCATGATGGTGCATACTTGTAATCCACCACTTGGGAGGCTGAGACAGGAGGATCACAGGTTCACAGCCAGCCTCAGCTACTTAGTGAGACTTTCTGCAACTTAATGAGACCCTGTTTCAAAGAAAAAAAAAAAAAAATAGGGCTGGGAGTCTAGCTTGGAGTGTAGCTTGTGAATGTCCCGATGTCCCTAAGTTCAATCCCTAGTACCAAGAAAGAAAAAAAAAAAAAGACACCTATCAGTGGACTTGGGTGTCACCCTAATTCAACATGGCCTGTTCATTATCTGATCACATTTTAAAATACCTTATAAGATCATTTTTACATGTTCTCAAAGTTGGAACTTCAACTTATCTTCACAGGGGAGGTGATTTGCCCTGTGAGAGATGCATTTGACAATTAAGCAGTTAGGAGTGAGGACTCTGGAGTCCTCTGGGTTCAAATCCTGGCTCTCCCACTTACTATCAGGTTCCTTAATCTCCTGCCCTCCCAGTCTCTTGACTGGAAAATGGGCCAGACCCCAGCACCTGTATCGTGGGACTGTAGGGAAGACCGTGCCAAGCGAGCTCCCTGCCACACAGGAACTGCTGGTCCAGCAGGGGCTCCAGCCCAGCCTGGGAGCATCGGCCAACCCTGCAGCCCCAGCTCCCACACCACTGCCCAACCCTGAGAGACGCCAGCTCAAGTTGACAGGAAGCAAACCCGCTCTTTACCCGAGACACCCGATATCCACTTTGTCTCTTCCTCTGCCTTCCTCAACTTGCTTTTCTCCTTTTGGACAAAGCTGGCTTCCTCCTGGTCCTGAGCCTGACCTTAATTAACATCCACCCTCAAAATATCCCCGTGAAGAGCGGCTTAGTGCCCTTTACCCTCAGCCCTTCAGCAAGCCCCTCTCTGGCTACAGGGGCTGCTCCATCCACCCAAGGAAAAGACCTCGGACTGCCCTATAAAATATAGGGCAGCCAGCTAAATTTGAGTTTCAGACCAACAGCAAATCGTTTTCTTTGCCTAAGCATATTGCAGAGAATGTATGAAGGCATGGCCAGTGTGCCCGAAGCTACTCCCTGGGATAGTCCTCAGGCAATGAAAGTGGGGGGACCATGGGTGATCACCCCAGGTCTTGCCCCCAATGGCAGCATGTTCTGTCCTACTCCCTCTCCCCAAGTTTCCTGGGCATAGCCTTTACCACTGGTGCCCTGCAGGAACTAGTCAGTAACTCAGCCAGCCACAGCTGGCTTCTCCTCTTCTTCTCTTTTGCCCAGTTCCAGGGAAAAGGTACGCGGAGATCTCCCACCCTGCCCTCTCTCCACCGTGACGTGTAACTGTGTATATGCACGCTGGTCTCTTTGCCCAGACTCTGCTCCCCTAGGACCAAGAGCTGGATAAGCATGTCTGTACGGTTCACCGTTGTTCTCTGGCTCCTGGCACAGGGCAGACACTCAGTAGGAGCTGGCTAAATAATGAACAAGAAAGAGATGGTGAGCAGGAGCGCTGCCCGTGTCAGGCAAGAGCTCAAGTGGTTTTCAGCTGTGCAGAGCTGCCTTCCTTCCACAGAGGCCCCGCTGTCTGAACTTGGGTTTGGGTCTTTACTTCTGAGGCTCTTAGACGGTGACCTTGAGCTGCCCCCTGAGTTCTCTTCACCTCGGTTTCCTCATCTGTAAAATGAGGTGTGGAAACCAGATGATTTCTCTCCTGCCTTGCAGCTCTAAAATTCTATGACTCTATATTCTAGGTAATAAACTTTATGACTATGAATAAATTAATGGAAATGAATATTTAAATGATGTGCAAACATTCATGCCAGTGCTTTCTTAGTCTTTTATGGGGTGGGAGGATGAGGAATACGGCCAAGAGATTAAGGATCAGAAATGTCAGAATCGGTGGACACCTCGTGTCTGGCTCCTGTTTGTCTGGGAGGGAAGTGTGCATGGATATTTATGAAGCAACTCCAGGGGGAAAGATGTCACAAGAAATGTAGACATCTGGAGAAGCTGGATGTTCCATCCATTCCCCAAATGGATGAATACTCCTGGATATGTTTCTTGAGCCCAGGAAAGCAGCCAACACCAGTGGACCTTACAGGCTATCCATTTCTAGCTCCTAGGGTCAGTCATGAGCTAACGATGCTCAGCTTAAAGGGATGGTGACTTGACATCTGAATGCCTCATTTATTTATCCAGGTGATTCCCTAGCTTGACGAAAGGTAGCACCCTTTGATCAAGAGGAAGGCCCTTCTGCTGGCTAGAAGATCCAACCCAAGAACCTCAACTTTGCTAAAGATAAATATTCAAGAAGAAAGTTGGAGTAATTACTTTGAGGTGATACTACCCAACTTCTCTCAGTGGAAGGACAAGCCATGTGGGAAGGGGGGAGAGAGAGAAGAGATTCAGACTGAGCCTGCACTGTACCCAGTCCCAGAGGTCAGGTAAGTCTGGGCCTCCAGGGGTGTCTGGGAAGCTAGCTGGGGCGTTCACCAGAGAGGACCATGCTTATGCCCAGTAGGGTTCTATGAGACAGCTCATCACCAGGAAGGAGACAGTGTGATTAGCTTGACCTACTTACAAAGTTTGAATTGGTGGGATAGGACTAGAATTAAAGCGGAGGATGGAGGCCGCTACACAAATCTGTCCCCTGCCAGGCCCACTGGACAGGCACCTGCCTGGTCCATGGGAGGACATGGTCTATACATCCGATTCTTCTTTGGGTGAAACTCTAATATGATGAACACTTGTGTCACTGTGACTTCCTGATCCTTTTCTGCTTCTTTGCCTAGCCATTACCCATGCTGATATGTCCCAAACATTACCCATTGCCCTTCTTTTAAAACTTTTCAGTCACTTATCAATTGCAACTCTAAGAAAAAAAATTAAAAAAAAACCTCTTTGGATCTTATTTCCCTTTCATACTCCTTCAGAGGGGATCATAAAAAGTGAAACTACGGTGATCCTTTATTACTGAACAACAACAAAAAAATAATATAGCACAGTGAATACATTTCAATTAGATTTCAACTTGAATTCCTAAATGATATATAAATCAGAGTGTCTTCTTGCTAGCAAGTAATCAAGTGAAAAGACCCCCATGGATAAGGCAGTACTACACAATCAGAAGTTATATCAACATATAACAGTAGAACTGGACAAAGAGACAGGGGCCACGGCTGCAGGCAGAGTCCCATCCACCCCACATCGAGGTGCCCGTGCTGCTTATGAATCCTGAACTGGTGTTCTTGTCACCGAGATGCTGCGCCAACAGGGACTCACCTTTCCTAGTGCCGGTGAGTCTCACACCATTTTCCCACTTGCTCAGTCATGAACCCTTCCCAAGCCCACAGCCTCTGTGACCCTCTGTGGCCCTAAAGGTACAAATGATCTCTCCTGGTCGTCAGTAAGTCAGCCTGCAAATATTTGCTGAGAACCCGGATAGACTTAGGAATGGCAGAATTGCCTTTTCTTCCTTTCTTTTCTTTTTTTTTTTTCGTCTTTTCTTTTCTTTCTTTCTGTACTGGGGGCTGAACCCAGGGGCATTCTACCTCTGAGCTACACCCCTAGTTCTATTTTTTTATTCTTTATTTTGAAACAGGGTCTCATTAAGTAGCTGAGGCTGGCCGCGAACCCGGATCCTCCTGACTCAGCCTCCCAAGTACTGGGATTACAAGTGTGTGCCACCACACCCAGCTAGAATTACACCAAGAAATCAGGCAGTGTGTAGGTCCTTCTTAATATCTCACTTCTCATAACAACCCCCAAGCTCTCATTTTACTGATGAAACACTCAAACGTGTTCAGTGCCCAGCTGATAAGAGGCAGAGCCAGGATTCCACCTGGAGACTGGCAGACTCCAGAAGCCCCTGCCCCTTCTGCCCCGGCTTCCTTCCCAAAGCAAAGCACAGCATCCCGTTTCTTCTTTTGAATCACTGCTAGTGCCCTTCATTGTCCCAGTGACAAGAGAGTTAAATATAAGCCAAGCTGGGAGACTGGAGTTGGGATGGGTGCATGTTGGGGAGGGGGGGAAGCGATGACTGCCTCTCTCTCTCCCTTCACGCAGGGACAAGAATGACTAGAGGTACAAACTATTAAGTCTCTTTGCCAGTCAGAATTGGGTCAGATATTCTAGCAGAGAGAACAGCTTGTTCTCTGCTCCAGCTGTTATCTGAGCTGCACAGCTGGGGGGAGAACTCCTGTGAGCTCCTTGGGCTCAGAGCTCAAGGGTTTCACAGCTCTCCAAGCATATTTGATGGCCTCTCCCAGCTGGAATAGGGAGGGGGGAGGGGACAGCGGGGAGGGGGGAGGGGCGTCTTCATTTCTCGTGTTGCAGCCAATTTTCATGTGAGTCCAAAGTACCCGCCTCACCCGTTGACAATCAGTGAAAATGTACCAGCTGTGCATGGGCGAGAAGCTGAATTATTTAAGAGAGACCCCCCTCCCCAAGCAGCTATAGAACATGTTGGTGAAATGGGGGGAATCCTGGGTACAATGTGGTTGCTCTGCTAAAAGTCTGAAGCCCAACTATGGGAACATCCACTGTTCCGCATCTACCAGTGTAGCCCTAAATTGGGGTTTCCCAAAGCCCGTGGGACCTCAAGGGCTTTGGAGGGCTTTCCTTTCTGGGAGCTGGGATTCCATACTCAGAAAGTGTTTCCAGGTCTGTGTCCAAACAGTCCCGACGTGCCCAGTGCCGGATCTTGGACTCCAGCAACAAGCTTGGGTGGAAAACCTCTACTTCTGCACCCATTGTTGGTTGAGTCTGTCCTACATGCAGAACAGAGAAAATGACTCTGATTACTTCTTCCTAGTTATCTGACTAGCTGCAGCTCCCCAATCCTGAGTTCTCGGTGAAAAAGCAAAGAGTTGTTATACGAATTTCATAATTTAGAGATAAATAATGAACAGCAAACTTGGAGGAAAATACCCTAGTGTTCATTTTATTTAATATTCTCCATTGGTGGAAATAAATTAGAAATGAACAAGGCTTGTTTATGCCTGCTTCGAATTGCCCTCCACTTTTGAATAGCAACTGCATATTAATTTGCCAAGATCCCATAAATTATAATTAGCCCGGAGGATTAACAACATAAATCCTTGAATTTAAAACCAACCTGCCCGGCTCTCTCTTCCCTATGCCCTAAAGTAAAAAAGAGCCATAAAACCTATCACCGCTACTTGATCCATTAAACTCCGGAGACCTTCTTATTTCAGCTTAGCTAGTAGAGGGAGTCTTGGTAAAATCTTTTTAAAGTTACAGTAGCTCGATAGGAACTGGGGATGTGGGAGGCAAAAATCTGTGTCAACACCCCACCACAGTGTGCGCTGTCCACACAGCCCTGATGTGGACCAGGAGGAGCGTGGGGAAGGAGACAAAAGAGGGCACTTGAACTCAGTACAGTGACACAGTCCAGGAGCTGCTCGAGATAGAAAGTAGCCCCTGACTCCACCTTGCAGGTCATTTACTTTCAAGAGCCCTGCAGTACTTGAAAGACACATGTGGCGCTCACGTGCACGTGTATAGGGACGGGCACACACACACACACACAATGAGCTGAGTTTGCATCCACCAAGTTCAAAGCCAGCAGACAGGGGAGATGAAGAAGGATAAAGAAGTTTAACATGATACGTGTTTAACATGAGACTATGGCAGATTTTAAAGCACTGGCTTCCTGATTGGGAGCAAGGTGCACACCCTTGAAGTCTCAGTGGGCAGTTCCTCCAGGGCGGCACGCAGATCATCCTGGACGATACCTCCAGCTGAAAACACACCTGCACCTAGTAACCTCTAGCTTCTACACCCTTCTTTCCTCCCTTTGAGCCAGCCATTCCCCTGCAGCAGAATCCAGGTGTGGCTGGACCTGGGTTTTCTAGCACAACACACGGGTATGTGGTCAGCTACATATTTATCTTGCAACTTGGTCAGGCAGGAGACATGCAATGCACCTTGACTTGAAGATGGTGAGCAACCAGAGTCCATCATGTTCTTCCTCTTTTTGGTTCCTCCAGTCTCAGTCTGCCCTCTGACCTCCTGGGGACCCCCCTCCAAGCCTGGGCCCTGTTCTTTGGTGGCTTCCCTTCCTGATCTTTGTGGGAGACTTCCTCCATGCCATGGTGCATCTCTCTGCCCACCAACTTGAGGCTCCCTGCGAGGCACAGAGCTCAGTAAGTAGAGGGACCCTGTCTTCTTCATCTCCTGACACATCTCACCTGAATACCGCCTGATGTCCAGTATTTCCTGAATCCATGGGGTCATACAAAGAAACAACGACCTAACTATAAGACAGACTATGTCAAAGAAACAACGACCTAACTATAAGACAGACTATGTCAAAAACGCCTTGGGGCCTCCAACAGTGCTGAGGTTTCTGCTATGGAGCTTGCTTCTTTGACAGATATTGAAAGGGCCATCCAGGTCTTTGGCAGACATGAACAGGTCACCTCTGTAACTAATGTCTTCTCATTAGACATTGAGGCTTCTTTAATTTCATGATAGTCACCTTCAATGTAAATTTTTACGTGCACTTGATTATTTCCTTCAGATAGATTCATAGATCTAGAATTCCTGGGTGAAGGACATGAACATTTTGGGGAGAGATCGAGATCTTATTTTGCATTGTGGCCTATAAGTGTAAATGCTTCCCACTACCAAAGGCTGGGGTGAGGCTTAGCTGGAGATTTGATAAATGTAGATTATCTGCCCCAGGAAAGAAAAAGTAGGGCTGGTCTTTCGGATATCCAGCAGATGAAAAATGAAAAAGTCAGCTATCCCACATTGTGCTCAGACAATATGCTCAATAGACTCTTAAGTAGATTTCATTCTTTCTTTTTTCTTTTTTTCATTGAAATAACTGGACAGAACAGCAAGCAGAAGAAAGAAAAGAAAAAACAAAAAGTCATTGACTTTTAGAAAATTCCATAGCTGCTGCTTTCCCAAAGGTATACTAATTTTCAAAATTTTGCATATACCTCACAGATGCCCCAAATTCACTCTTGGATCCCTTAATCAATATCAATTCAGCAGAATTCAGAGTTGAAGAGGAATGAGATGTTGGTGGATGTTACACTGGAGTCTGAATTGCAGATTCCTACACTTGAACTTAAGGAGCACAGGTAAAAGTTTTGCGGTCCTGGACCGAAAATTCAGAATGTGCTTCCCTTCATACTAGAGGAGAGGGACTAAAAAGCTTATTTGAAGCAATAGTCCTCAAAGTTCAGTAACCACTAGAACCACTTGGAAGGCTTTTTAAAATACATATGGGACACCCAATACCAGATTCCGTGGGTTTGGGGTGGGGCTTAAGAATGTGCACTTCTAACAAGTTCCCCAGTCCAGGAAGCACGCTTCAGGAACCACTAATCTAAACTTATTACTAAAAACCATCAAATGGCATCCCATGAAAATGATGTAGAATAATGTTATTAGCATAGAAAGATATTCATAATATCCTACAAACAAAATAAAGCAAGTCATGTAGAATTGTTTACAGTAGAATTCTGTTCCTGTGATTTTTTTTTTGTAAAAGCAAAAATAGTTATATATGCATTTATGGAAATATATCACATATATTTAAATAAAGATATGGATTTAGGTATGGGTTTACATAGGAATACGGATATGGGTTTAGATCTGGATAAGGATATGCATGCAGAAATGAGTATGGACACAGATACAGATATGATATGGAGTTAGCATCCTTTCCTCTGAGTTTCTAGATTATGACCCTTCTGCTTTTGTTATTTTGGTTCATCAATATCTTCTATATTTCTGCCACTGAACATAAATTGTTTTCATTATAAGAAAAAAAAAAAGATCTTTTTTTAATTGTTGAAAATGAGAGCGGGCTGCCGTTACTTAGGGCACATTTGTACACATTGCTGCTCAAGAAGGGGCTTGTTCTAAATCTGTCCCAGGTTCACAGATAGACTTCAGGGAAGATAAAGGACTTACAGCAGGTAAGTGGTCACACCCCAGTGAATTAGCTCCCATTGCTGGTTCCTCTCCATTTTCTGTTAATCAAAAAACATAGACCCGGCCCCATCTGGACAGAGTGCTTTCCTCCATCATGAGGAAGTGGGGGTGGGGCAGGTGCGGTGTCCCCCACTACCTCTTTGCTCCAGCATCCTCAGTACACAGCAGGCTCTGTGGCATGCCTCCTCTGGCCTCTGTCTTCTGTAGCTTGTGCAGCTTTGGTAAAATGGGAATCGCAAGTACGCACCGTATTCGAACATCCTAAATCTCTTCGTGAATTAGCAACATGTGTTATTGGCTTTTTTTTCAGTTGGTCCTTAAGTGACTTTAAGAGTTACTCATGCTGGGGTTCCTGATGTTAGTTTTTACTGATCAACAGAGGACTAGGGATTAAAAACTACAACATGCATTTTTAAGTACATGAATACATACATGTAAATACGCACCAATATATGTGTATCTACATGCATGGATATTTACATTGTGCCTACATATGTATAGATAGTTAATTGAGTTCATTGTGTATAAATTGATGTCAGATTGTCAACTGACCTTTCTTGAAAATGATTGAGATGGTGCACTTCCTACTTTGGGGCATCAAAATATTACTTAAGCCCGGTGTCGTGGTGTGCACTCAGTAATCCCAGTACTTGGGAGACTGAGACAGAAGAATCACAGGTTAGCAGCCAGCCTCAGCAACTTGGAAAGACCTATTTCAAAATAAAAATTAAAAAATAGGGATGGGGGGTGTAGCTCAGAGACAGAATGTCCATGGGCTCAATCCTTAGTACCACAAATGTATGTGCGTGTGTATGTAATCTTGTTTTCTAATACAAAGCAGGTATGTGTGATGGATGGTTGGATAAATATATGATAAAGTGATTATAATAAAATGCTGATAGTAATTTGCCATGAAATTCTTTCAACTTTGATATGCATTTATAAACTTTCATTTCAGTTTTGGGGAAAATGATTGCTCTTATGAAATATAGGTTGTAACAGATGATAAGGAAGGTTTAACAAAAACTACCAATGTCCTTACCAAAAGGAGGTGCAGGCAATCTATGCTATCTCAATCTTAAAAATGTCGTGATATTTCAAGGCTTGAAAACTACTGCTGTAGGGCAGCTCCCATTTATGGGCTTGGGGTTTCCTTTGAATCCAGCTTCAGAGTTTCCCAGCAGTGAAACGGAAGAACTGTGGGTTGTCTTGGGTAAGGTACTTAATGAGTTTTTCCAGAAAAACAAAAATAAAAGCAAAAACTGCTACCTATCCTCAGAACGAATTATTGGCTATAATACCGTCATCACCACATCCCTGGATATCTCTCTTGAAATTTCACACATATTTTTTAAACGAAGGCACTCTTTGCTTAAAGAATAGGGCCAGCTGGGCGTGGTGGCTCATGCTTGTAATCCAGCATTTGGGAGGCTGAGAAGGAGGATTTGGGTTCGAGGCCAGCCTTAGCTACCTAGTGAGGCCCTCCGAAACTTAGACTCAGTTTCAAAATAAAGAATAAAAAATAGGGCTGGGGGTGTAGCTCGGAAGTAGAATGCCCCTGAGTGCAAAAATAAAAAAGAATAGGGCCCACGTGTCCACCTGTCACTCGGTCTGTTCCATGAAACACATCTCGAGGAAGGTGTCCTGGCTCAGACACCTGCCCTTGGACAGAGCTCTAACTCCCAGCCCTCCTGACCATGCCGTATCACACAGAAACTGGATCCCTTTGATGGATCAAGTGGTTTAAGTAAAGTATCTAGCATTCGATATCAATTGTTAACCCCTTTATGAATTGCTAATGTGGATCTGGACTGGACAGGTAATTTTTAATGTGACTGGATTTGTTGAGATCTTAAAAATGAAGTCTTAGCAAAGTCACACTATATATAATAATAATAATAATAATAATAATAATAATATAATATACAGTAAATAAACTGAAACTCGGCTATCACCCTTTCCCCTCTGTACCATCATGAAACTGGTGATCTCCAGCAAAGGGCTCCCCAGGGGGGCCTTGGAAAATGGGAAAAGGTCATGGGTTTGAGGAGGAGGGAGCTCTGGCAGTTTTCTGTGGAGCCCCTGAGTATTTCCTGCTAATGCCTTTGCTTTGTGATACTCTAAGCGTTTTTTCCTTACAAAGGATTTCAGCTGCCGGATTTCCCTAAAGGTACTTTAATACCTGTGCTGGGAGGAGAACAGCCACTTCATACAGAAATTAAATACATAAATTAATAGACGCCTCTTCAGAAAACCTTTCAAAGAGGGAGTCCAGCTGCTTCGGGGACGCTGCCGTCGATAGGTCAAGGCCTTGGTTAATGTATAGGGAAAGGCAGAGGAGGGATTAAAATGGTCCAAGAGATGCCGCCGAGTTCAACAGCGAGATGGTCTCAGATTTAACCACTTAGGCGGCTCTGGGCCTTCATCAGGGAGCGCCTGAGACCATTATGCCAACGAAGCCAGAGGCAAAAGGAAGCAAGCACAGTCCCGCCCTCCATTTTTTTTCTATTTGTTTGTTTGTTTGTTTGTTTGTTTACTTACTTACTTATAGAATCCAGGGGCATTCTACCTCTGAGATACACCTCAAGTCCTATTTTATTTTTTATTTTGAAACTGTTCTAAGTTGCTGAGATCCTCACTAAGTTGTGGAAGCTGGCCTTGAACTTTGGATCCTTCTGTCTCAGCCTCTCAAGTACTGGAATTACAGGTTGGCACCACCACGCACAGCTCCTGTTCTCCTTTTTGCTATAGGTCAAGGCCTTGGTTGATGGGTTCAGAAGCAATTGGAAGAAGAGGAAGAGGAGGAGGAGGAGGAGAAGAAGAGGAACTTTTTGCCAGAATCGAATATAAGTGTCCGATTCATGGGGTTTTCCTGCCCATCACCTTCAAAGAGCAGAAAAGAATGAATGCTGCTCCCAGGACTTGACTTCCGCACACAACTAA